>SNQJ01S0084680.1:5471-19406 GCA_010110895.2 Picea sitchensis | reverse complement strand
CACTCAGTATTATTGAATATTCCAACAATTGGTATCAGAGCAAGTCCTTCAGAAACAGTCTAACCACTAGAAGGTAGATCATGGATTGCACAAAGAATGGAAGGCCTATGTTTGATTGTCGGAACTATGCCTTCTAAAGCAGAAGGATGAAGACTCTTTTACAAGCACAGGGATTTGATGTCTGGCAAGCAGTAGTAAACCGATACAAGGCACCTGCCTCCCCCCCAACAGATAAAGATGAAAATAAACTTCGTGAAAACAATTCGAAGGCTACAAATGTGATTTTGAGTGGCCTAGTTAATTCAGTATATGTCAAGGTTATGCATTGCGACTCTACGAAGGAAATTTGGGATAAACTTCAAAATGTTTATGAAGGAGATGGCAAAGTCCAGGGGGGCAAGCTTCAAACAACTAAAAATGAAGGAAGATGAAGATATTACCGCTTATTTTCTGCGAGTTAATGAAATAGAACACGCTATTAAAGGATTGGAAGAAGAAATAAAAATTTCGGTAATTGTTCAAAAGGTACTAAGGTCTCTTCCAATGAGATTTGATCCTAAAATTTCAGCCCTAGAAGAAAGAGCAAATCTTGCTTCGTTGAGCATGGACGAGTTACATGGAATACTTACAGCTTATGAGATGAGAACAAAACAGGATAATCCATCCACGAAGGAAACAACTTTCAAAGCATCCAAGAAGACAAGAAAGAATAAGCAAAAGTCAAAGTCAAGCTTCAGCAGCAGTGATGATTCAGATGAAGATGAAGAAATAGCCAACTTTGTGAGGAGGTTGAAGAAAGGAACTGGCAAGAACAAAGGGAAGCTTCCCTTAAAGTGCTTTAATTGTGGTAAAATTGGTCATTTTGCTTCCAAATATCCTTATGCTAAGAATTTAGATAGTGATGAAGAAGAAGTTCCCAAAAAAGAAAAGAAATATCAGAAAGGAGACAAGAAAAGAAATCAAAGAAAAGTCTCTACTCGAGAGAAGATAATTCTTCATCAGATGAGGATAATAATAATGACAATGACTCAAAAAGAGTGCTCTTTATGGCAATGGAAACTCAGAAAAGAACCCTTGAAAATGAGAAAGAAGATTATGAAGAAAGCGAAGTGGATCTTGAGGCAAAACTAATCAGTGCTTTAAGTGATCTAAAGAGGGAAAGGAGGAAAAACAAGTCCCTCAAGGAAGAATTGATCGAGCTAAAGGAGGGTTCTCAAAACCCTAACAAAAATTATGAAGAAGTCTAGCAGATTATCATAAATCTGAAGATTCAGCTGAAAGAAGCCAAAGTGATTGATGAAACACTCAAAAAACAGTTGGAAGAAAAGAAGAAAATAAACGAATCTTTGGAAGCTAAAATAGTATAACTAAAAAAGGAACTTCAAAAGAAGGACGTCCGGCAGAATTTTGGCAACAGCACCAAAATATTGGATGAAATCATCAATAGTCAAAGGCCATGCTATGACAAGTCTAGACTAGGATACAAACAAACTCATACTAAGAAGGGTTCAACCTCCATAATGACAGAAAAGGAAGCAGAACAAAAGAGTTATGCAGAAGTAATCAAAGGTCTCATCAAGAAGGAAGAATGCAAGCCTTCAAAGGAGAATATTCAGGCAATGGAGATCATTCAAGAAAAAGATAAGTCAATCAAAGGAACACGGAATCAGCAACCAGCAATGGAGAGGACTCAAGAAGAAGATTACAAAAGAGTTGCACCACCTAGATCTTCCACACTCAGGTACCAATCTATCTTTCTTGGATTATGTTATTCTTGCAACAATTTTGGGGACAAGGCTATAAATTGTAGAGCCTATGCTAAGAACAGAAGCAACTTTGGAGGCTACTCTAGGAATAATTATCTCAGAAAATCTCATGAGGCTTATAACAGAAACTATAACAGTTTTGGCTCATTAAATAATGAAGTAGAATGCTACAAGTGCAATAATTTTGGACACATAGCCAAAGATTGCAAGTTGATTGTTCCTCCAAGGGAACCGAAGCAGGATTTTAACAGTCATGTAAAAGAACCATTAAGGATATGGAAAAGGAAGCGGGATAAACTGAACATTGAAGAATGTTTGATTGCTTTACAACCCCAAAGCAAAAAAAGTGATTGGTACATTAACAGTGGTTGTTCAAAGCACATGACAAGGGATAAGGATAGATTTGTAATTCTAAAGAAAGAAATAGATGGAACAGTTTCGTTTGGCAATGATAACAGCCAAAATTATAGGAAAGGGCACAGTCAAACTTGGAAGCAAAGATGCCATGGCAGAAAATGTCCTTATCGAAAATATGAAGCATAATCTGCGAAGTGTGAGTCAAATGTGTGACCAAGGACACACACTTCTATTCAACTCAAAGAAATGTGAGATAAGGAAAGAAGGATCAAACAGATTGGTAGCGACAACAATAAGGACTCTAAACAACATATACATCTTAAATGAGATCAAAAAGGAAAGATGTTGCTTGGGAAGGGAAGATGAAAGTTGTCTTTGGTAGAAAAGAATGGGCCATATGCACTTTGACAATATTGTCAAAATCAACAGAAAGGAAGGGATAAGAGAAATGCCTGAAATTTCAAAGCCAGCAAACAATGTTCAAGCACTGCCAATATGGAAACCAAACAAGAACTGAGTTCAGGACAAAGGAATACTCTACAACAAAACCATTGGAGATTGTACACACCAATCTATGCGGTTCGATGAGAACAAAGAGCTAAATGGTGAACAGTATTTCATGCTACTTATTGATGATTATACAAGAACGACCGAAGTCTGTTTTCTCAAGAAAAAGTGAAAGGCGTTCGAATGTGTTAGAATATTCAAGGAGATGATTGAAAAAGAGACTGATTTGAAAAAGAAGTGCTTGAGATCGGACAATGGAGGTGAGTTCACATCAAAAGAATTCAGGGATTTCTATGAAGAACATGGAATAAAAAGACAACTCTCAACGACTAGGACACCTCAGCAAAATGGAGTCATTGAAAGGAAGAACAGAACTGTACAAGAAATGGCCAAAACTATGTTGAAAGATTCCAAGTTGGGTGATATTTTTTGCCTTACCCTAGCGCATCTCCAGTTACCTTTAGATTGCAAGTTGGAGCACTTTGAAGTTTTAGGGTTCGTCATTGCTTGCCACTATTGTCAGATGGTGCCATTGCCTGTCGATGCTGCCAAAGGTATGTACTTATATATATTTAAACCGTATCACTATTTTGAGTGTGATTGCAAGAGAAGGGATCTCTAGTCCAAGCAACAATTGTAGATCCAGCACGTTCAGAGGAACAACGCACTCCAGGTTTGATTGTTTTCATATGCCTCTAGCTGTTATGGAATTATTGTGACCTTATGAACATCTAATAGTATTTTGATCTATTGAAGTTATGATTATCATACTAACCTCTATTAAAAGTTCAAGTTAGAAACTAACTTTAGTCAAAGTATTAGATTGATTAAGGTTGAGACTTTAGAGTTTATTTGCACTATATTCTCTAACTTAGATTTCTGTCTAGAAAGCATATTGTCTTAAGTACAGGGAACAGGTTGAAGAGAATACTTGTGATCTTGTGTGAAGGAGACTCGGAAGAAAATCAACAACACTCGTTCTTGAAGATAAGACTCCAGGTTCCAAGTTTGATTAAATTAATAAGTTTCCAATTTGCACATATCAAGTTTGATAATTGCTACATTACTAGTAGTGAGAGTAATCCTTGAAAGGTTCTATTACTGCTAAATACAATGAATACTTGGCAACATGTGAGTACTATTGATATAAATGCTTGCAAGATGAACTAACATCTCCTCTAGGAGATATTTCTTATTATTGTATTTTTATTTTGGTTCTTGTTCCAGGCAGGTCACAAGCAATAGCTCTGAGAAGGAGCTATTATTATTATTGTTCTCGTTCTTGTTTTTATTATTATAAGAGTATTATTCTTGTCTATTGTTTTTCCTTTTGTTGTCCTTGTTCCAGGCAGGTCACGGGTGATAACTCTAAGGGAAGCCATAGTGACGATTGCAGGAGACAACATATTAGATGGTCTGTAGTTTGAGACATGGAGCAAGCTATCCAGATAAGAAGTTGTATACATGACCGTATGCATCCATGTACCAAAGAAGAAGAAGAYGAAGAAGGGTACTTTTGCGAGATACATAGTATCGCATATGGAGATTGATTGTAAGGAGAAGAAGGCTCCAAAGATGACCGAACAAATCCCTCTAGTACAGTTGATCACTCTTCAGATCATCAGGAAGAGTTAGTAGAGCCAGAAGGGCCTACCAAGAATTGTTGCAGTAACCAAGAAGGAACCAGCGTGGTCCCATGAAACTTTGCAGGATGCAACATTGATGAGCCATATCATGAGGAGCAGATGGCTCGGAAGAYTATATAGACTCAGAGGGAGTCAAGCTTCAGAGAGAGAATGGAGACTCAGAGATCTTCAGATTCAGATGGAAGAGAGACGTCTTCTGAAACTGATAGACAGATGCCATGGGTTGAGAAGGCTAGATCGAAGCTTCAGAGGCTTCGAGGAGATATGAGATCTTATGGGAAGATTCCCTTGCTTCGGTAGACTTTGCTACAGTGACCGAGGAGGATGCCAGTCAGTTGTGTATGGTACTTGTTCTGTTGATATGGAGACTCTCTCTCTCTTGTGCGCTACCCTTGGAGAAGGAGCGCTCTGCTTGTCTTGAGTTGTTGCTGCAGTTAGCAACTAGGGTTTATCTATTGGTTCTGGAGTAGGCTGGCCGGAATTATTCTAAGTAAAGGTTAGTGTGCTCGAGGGTGGCATATGTGAATGCCTATGGTTGGGTGACAATGATGTGACATTGTCTATGGTTAAACGAGCATACCAAAATTTCAACAAGAACAGTATTGTAACTTTCCTATTGTCACATTGTGTGAATGAGAAGATGGTGATTGTTGTTCCAAACTACTGTTTGCTGTCCACTATAATCATGCTGCTGATTTATTAGATCTAATCTGTATCTGTTTGCAGGGCTATCTCATCTTCTGTTATGTGATGTCTACATTTGAGTTAATCATTCAGTGGTGTGATTATACAGATCTGAAATTTTGATTGGTGTTTCCAGTCTTTGTTTTAGTGGTCGGTTAATTCTATGAGTGCAGATCTGTGTATCATTTGGATGTAAAATTATGGCATACAGCTCCATCTCCACGTGTGTGCACATTACCACTCCAGGGTAAAACAATCAACCACATGGGCTAAATTTCCTTCTAGGCCAGCCACAAATCTGGTCACATAGGCTTAAAATAGAAACACCATATTCTTGCAACCAACAGACCAACTTTACAATATAAAGCCAAAAACAGAGGATTGTTCCATCCTCAGATGCTTTGTTTATGAGGAGATTGTTGACATACTGCTGCTTGTTTAGAGGTTTATAAGGCTAATTATAATGACTGATACATTATAAAGACTAAAGATAGGTAGCCCTCCTCACACGGGACTTAAACATGTTAAACTAGAAGTGTATCAAAAGATCCCTTCCTGTCTCATCACAGACTTCTTCCAACCTTCAGGAGAAATCATTATTTCTTTGATGCCAGCCACAAATCTGCACTCGTAAGCTCCAACTATAAAGACCATCATATTCTTACAACCAACAGATTACCAACTTTGCAATATAGAACCAAAAACAGAGGATTGCTCCATCCTGAGATGCTTGGTCTGTGATGAGATTCTTGACATACTACTGCATGTTTAGAGATTTAGAGCGATAATTATAATCAACAATACATTATAGGATTAAATATAGGTATCCCTCCTCACATAAGACTTCCGAACAGGTTAAACTTGGAGTGTATCAAAAGATCCCTTCCTGTCTCATCACAGACTTCTTCCAACCTTTGGGAGACATCACCATTAAATCGCCTCGTGACTAAAATGCATGCCCCGACATAGCAAGTTCAAGAAAATATTGAATAATAAACACGTCTATATAGATTATGTGAAAGTCAAATTTGATTTAAATGAAATAATTAGAAATATAATCCAACATCTTCAATCTGAAGAATGGACAGTTGAAATCCAAATAAACTGGAAACAAATGCAGTAACTTAATATGCAGCATTCATAATTATTACCCAAAACAATCTACATAAATTATAATTCAAATAATTCAATAAGTTAGTAATCAATATAACACCACAATATTTGAATTCACAATATAAATATTAGGCCAATGCTAATAAAGTTCCATAAAATATAGAAAGCGCATTCCATTCTAGTCATGCTAAAACGAAAATATGAAGAAAGAAATCAACAATGATGGTGGCAGAATTCACTGAAAACAGTGGGCAGAAAACATGACAAAGGTTCTTAGAAATCATACAACAGCAGTTAATGATGGATTTGACGACGATGAGGTTTTCTTGTGTTGAATTTTTCATTTCTTTCTCTGTATTCTTTTGGATGGTATACAGCATTGAAATAGTTCTCTTTGTGAGGTATGGTCTTACTCAGGGTTATAGACAAAACCAATGTGTGAATTCTTTGAAATTTGAATATATGATTCTTTATGTATCAATCCAATGAGCCTGGCGAACTAGATCGAGTGGTTGAGTGCTTTGAGATTCATGCAGGAGATCTCGGCATTGATCCCCTGAGCTGGCTGCCTTTATTGCGTGCCTCACTCGATGTCCCTCCCACGTCAGGCACCAAATCAGCACCGACAGGTTTACACTAAATGCCATCCATGAAATGTGGGGAAGTGCCCAGGGGTTTCCCTGCATGGTTTTCCTTGGAAAAAATGTATCAATCTAATCAACTGCTAGATATTGGTATCTCAAGCAAAGTGTTCATTTTTCTAAACTCCCAAATCAAATTTCGTGTCAATATGATGAATTGTCCAATATATGTATCTCAGACAAAAACGCACATTTCTTCACTGTGATTTTAAAACAACAAACCCAGCATAACATATTCTTTCAAACAAATAGGTTTGAACAACTAATGACAGGCTTGAACAATCAAATAAAACACAAAAGTATCGTACCCTGAAGAATCTGGTTGATTCCCTGAAGAATATGATGGATGCAAACCAGTAAAACCAATTTCCGGTTGGTCTTGAGTTGCCTCCTGTCCTCCACTGGATGCCTTCTTTGATCTGCTCGACAATACAACAATATTAACTAAGCGTAGAACCTTTCACTGCAAGTCCAAGTAGGAAAGTCTACAATGTAAAGCAGATGTAAGAAAGAAATGACTGGAAGTTTTGTCTTACACAGCTAATATCTCAATTATTTAAAAAAATAGACATCAGATTATAGACTATCATTGCCACACGGTTATCATAAACATGAAAAGCATTCAATATTCTTGCAAAAGACAAACAATGAAAATATTATATTCAAGGTTACCCAAAAGGACTTGGAGATTGACTCAGAGAAGCCAGAAGGTACGAGTTGACTTGATCTTGGGAAAAACACAGGAGTTGATTCAGCAAATTCAAAATAAAATATATACTAAAATTCAGAAAACAAATTAAGACATTTTTCATTAATATGAAAGTTTCCAATGCAAAAAATTTATTTATGTCCACAAATAACCAAAAGATAGGTTAATGGGAATACAGACAATTAACAATGTACTATGAAATCACTCCTAAATGCTAAATTTCCAACAATAACTCATTTCAAAGTACATAGATGATACTACATACTATAAAACAGTATGGATTCTTGACAATTGACAGATTTGTTGATTCTCTGTTTTGAAATTGGGTTGGAAAAATAAGGACAATGAGTGTGTTTTCTTTTTTAAAAAGAAATACATCATATATTCGTTTATGGAAAAAATAATTACATCATGGAAGAGAGAGATTTACACCAAGCAAACAAAAAGATGACAAGAAAATTCCCATCCTAGAAAGGCCAAAAAAGAGAGTATATAATCATGTGCCCCAATAAATGTTGATGTATTTAGCATCGGACAAGTACTTCCACATAGGCTCAGTGTCTAGCATGTGGAAGTCATCCTTGTAACCTCTCGGAACCTTAGGAAACTCACTTTATGAGTATTTATTAAAGTGAATGACCTTTTAGATTAATGTGAGATTAATTAAGTTAAATGCCTAAATTATTTGGCATTATTAACTTAAGTAAGTTGATTAAATCATAACCGTTGGATTTAAAGTGAACGTAAGATTAGATCTCAATTGTTGATCAATTTAGGAGATCTAGGGTTTTGGATTTAGGGTTAACTCAATGTAATAAAAGGAAGCCTAGGTGAGAGGATGAAACACACACACAGAGTGACGAGATCTCATTGAGTGGGTGAAGAGCAATTCATCCAAGTGTGAGTGGGCAAGGATGAGAAAAGGTGCAAAGGGGCAGCAAGGAAATAGCAGCCAAGTGGGCTAGGCTATTGTTGCATTGTATTCCTCTGATGGGCCATTATCCCAGGACAGGAACCCAGGATTTTAATTAATAAAATCAAACTCAGATCTCGTTTTCCCTTCAGGGTTTTTCCAAGGTTGTTTACCCAGAAATATCTTGTGCAATGTGTTGATTTCAATGTTATGCTTCCACTGATTTTCGTTAAGTAACCTAGTTGTGTTGTTWTTCAATAAAGTGATTTTATTCGTAATTAATGGTCCGGTGCTAGGTTCAGAAATTAACATGGTATCATAGCTTGGTCTCTAAGTAACCATTTGCACAAAGATCGAGATTATTCAACAACGAGAAATTTGTCTGCGGGAATTCTTTTTGTTTGCAGGTCTGAAGTTGTGCAGTAAACCCAGAAAATAAAAAATATATATATATAAAGAGGAGGCAGAATAGTACGGTCATCGTACAACAACTATCGTACAGCGCTGTATGTTCGCGTGGAAGAGTGAATTGTTGTTGGGCGTGACCTGGAGTAGATCGGGTCGATTAAGTAATGAAGAAATCAGACTGTTGCAGAACGAGCAAAGAAGGCTACAACGAGAATATCAATCGGGGAGTTGGATTGTGTGTGATCCAATTCCTGCAACAAACGGTGTAGCCGCATGGAGCAGAGGAACATGGTCCGAGGAAGGTCACGGCAAAGGCTAGAGAAGACGTACGTTGCTGCAACCGCCAGCTGAAAAGGAAAGGAGTGACAGCCAAGAGCAGGGTCGAGCGGGTGCTAAGAGGTAACAGCAAAGTTACGACGGACGTGGAGAAGACCAACCACGCAAGGAGAAGACCTGGGTACGTGGAGCGGCGAAGGAACAGTTGTCGTAGTCAGGCGCAGGAGTTGAGGAGGTCAGGCTGCAGAGCGTAGGCCACAACCATAGCCGCCAACACACAGGAGGATTCTAGCAGGGCAGCCAGACAAGCCAACAAGCGGTAGAGAGCCACAGAGCCGCCCAGCAGGGGCCAAAGGGGCCAGGCAACCCTGGGTAGGGGTCCAGGCAACGAGCAACAAGGTTCAGGCAGCGGGGAGCAAGTCCAGGCAGTTGATTTGAGTTTTCAGCAGGTTGCGGGATGGCCGCATCAGGATTGGGTTCAAAGATAGGTTGGATAGAGTGTCCAACTATAGTCCGTGGAAGGAGAGGATCATGCTGGTGTTGATAGAGAACGACATTTGGGAGTTTTCCAACTCCATCGTGGCCCCACCAACAAATCCAAAAGATTTGTCCACCCACAAGCTAAAGGACGTGAAAGCCGGAAAGAATATTCTAGATGGATTGAAGGATCACTTGATCTCTCATTTATCTGGAAAGAACTCAGCCAGGGACATGTGGGAGACTTTGAAGAGCTTGTTTCAAAGTAAGAATGAGAATCGAAAGATGGTGCTAAGAGAGAAGCTTAGGACACAAAGATGACACGATCAAATACGTTAACAACTTATCTCACCACGGTCCGACAGGTTCGAGATGAACTGTTGCAATCGAGGAAGCAGTGGATGATTTAGGGTAGGTGAGAACAGCACTCAAAGGATTCATAAAGGAGTGGACACCTTTCATGAAAGGGGTCATGGCACGAGAGACGCTCCTTGATTGGTCAAGGTTGTGGGATGACTTCGTTCAGGAGGAACTTTGGGATGAAGAGTTGAATGGAAGAAAGTACAAGAATGATGATGAGAACATTACTCTTGCCAACCAGGTAAAGAAGGGCAAGTTCAAGAAGTTTGTCAGTGAAGAGTCTACCACTCAAGACTGCAAGAAGAAGAAGGACATGAGCAAAGTCAAGTGTTATGCATGTCACAAGTTTGGGCATTATGCAAGTCAATGTCCGAACAAGAAGAAGGGTAGAAACGGGATGCAACCAGAGGTAGTTGCATCGAAAAAGGCTCAAGAGGATGAGTTTGCCAAGAAGTTTGAACAAACAGAGTTCTTACTTGTTTCCGAGACTTCCTTCGGCACCATATCAGTTGGTGCATGGCTAATAAATAATGGAGCCACATATCATATGACAGGAGCACGAGAGTTGTTCAAGAACCAGAACTTAGGAGGATTGTGCTCTCAGTCTCAACAATTGAGAACAAGGGCTTTGACATTCTATTCCAAGATGGACAGGCGTTGATCAAGCCCAAAGGATCTAGCTCAGACACAACAGTGGTTTTTGGAGTTAGAGAGAGCAACTTGTATAGCCTAAAGGGCCAGCCTATGAGAGTTATGGAAAGGAGCACGGTGGCAGAGAACAAGGAGCAGGTAGCTCCGAATATTGAGTAGCTCAGAGCGAGTTAGCCTTTAGGTTCAGGTAGGAAAGAGCAGCCTTCCAACTCTGTCAAGAAGCAATCATGGTACGAGATGGCCATGCAGGATGCTCGAGAGCAAGAGGCTTCTAGGAGCATGATCAAAGGGAAGTCTTCGCATACAGGTCCGAGCGAGATGGCAAAGATAGTTTTCGTGTCAAAGGGAGCAGCCAATCAGGTGGATTGGAGAGCGAGCATGGTAGCAGATCTGATAGCAAAGATAGAGCCACCTTCATGTAGTAGAAGTACCTTCCTCGCTAAGAGGAAGTGTTGATATATTTAGCATCAGACATGTACTTTCACATAGGCTCGGTGTCTATCATGTGGAAATCATCCTTGTAACCTCTCAGAACCTTAGGAAATTCACTTTATGAGTATTTATTAATGTGAATGACCTTTTAGATTAATGTGAGATTAATTAAGTTAAATGCCTAAGTTATTTGGCATTATTAACTTAAGTGAGTTGATTAAATCATAACCGTTGGATTTAAAGTGAACATAAGATTAGATCTCAATCGTTGATCACTTTAGGAGATCTAGGGTTTTGGATGTAGGGTTTGTTATCGCACAATTTGTACTTGCCCAAAAGCCAAAAGCAAGTGGACGGTAAATTGGCATAACAGGAGGTTGTCCTATCACTGTCACCTAAATAAAACACCTCTTTCTCTTTAGGGATGAAATCCCAGGGGAGACGTCCCTGGTGACCTGGGGGTTTGAGAAGGGAAAGGTAAAGGTATCAAGAAAAATGTCCCCTCTCACAAGTCTCAACAATCAGAAAGTCCCAAAGGTTTAACAATGTGAAGCAAAGATGTGCTTAAGTGTACCTGCCCAGAACAAGACAACAAGAAAGCACTATTTTTGCAAGTAACAATTAATGTTAGTGCTTCGTAAAACCTTCAACTTTTCAATGAAAGCAATAAATTGATATAAGATGAAGCAAAAAGAATTTATAACAGCAATAAATATATAATGAAAGCTTCACGAGTTATGCCTTAAACAAGCTTCAAAATCACTCAAAATGGTAACATGATAATAGCAATATGTTGGCTCTTGTGAGAAGCTAATAAGGCAACGTAAAAATTAACTTTAATAATTGTTTTTAGGAGCTTTTACTGCTGCAATATATGGCTGTAGCTTACTTTTGTAACAGCAGCAAGTATGTTAGTAAATTAGTTTAATCTAGGGTTAGGAATAGTTAGTAAATAGCTTGAGGTAAAAGGTTTGGGGTTTGTTTTGATCAATCAACCAAGTATAAGGCAGTAACCAGTGTCTTTAGGGCTAATGGAGTCACTTTTTTGCAGCAGCAATCTTGAAGGAAATAAATGATAATGTGTGAACTAGAGACAAGAGGGAAAATGATTGAGGTGTTGGTAACCCAAGGCCTCAATCACCAAACCCTAGAAGGAAAACGGCGACTAGAAAGTAGGTAACCCTAGGCCCTAGCGGTTTTCCTTCTTCTTTAGTTCAAGCTTAAGATAAATAAAGGCTTGATGAAGCAAATGATGTTAGAGTGCTACAATGGTAGGGCTCTAGCACATGCTTCAATGGATAGGTTTTCTAGCAAAATCTAGTAGGTGGATAGCTAATGAGATGAGGACAATAACATGTGCTTAATCTCCTAGGGTTTTATACTAGCAATTTCATGATCTTAGTAAATGCAAAGTAAAGATACTATAACCATTCAAAAGAAAGAAGAATTGCAGAATTTCACTTACATTCACCAAGAATAATCTAGCAATATGCCCTAGTTGAAGACTTTCCACCAAGAAAATGCCAAAAACACCAAGATAAGCCTCCTCCAAGAGTTGCGCACCACTTAATTTCAGCCAATAAGCCTTAAAGAGGCCGAATTTCAGACCTCAGTTGTGTGAGTGAAAGAATGATGAAAAAAATACAAGGGATTAATCCCTTATTTATACAATCCAAATGACCTTTAATTACAAAATTAGGTCAAAAAGGTCGACATGGCCAATTACATCAAATACCCAGTTTTTACATAAAATTGACAATTTAAACCCTGATTCTATCTTTTTAGGGTGACGTCATGCCCCTCCTAGGGTGACGTTAGCCTTCTTGCTGGAACGTTAGCCCTCCAAGTGAAACGTTGGGGCTCAAAACCCCTCAGGACTGCCACACATGCCAACCAAAGCCATCCTCAAGATGGATACCTCAACTGGATGACGTCAAGGCTCTGAATGATGACGTCAAGGGCCTTCAAGGGCCAACGTCATGGTGGGAGGGCAAGACCCCCCTGGGTCCAAGCCTACCAAGCTATCTCTGGTGGAACATCCTCCTCTCTCTCCGATGCAAGCCTCTGGTATATGTCTGCCCCTGGCTGGGGTCTCACCATCCATCTAGTGGGATTTTAGCCCTATGGAGGTCCGAGCTAATCATCTCCCCATATGTACCTATCCGTCGAGCATGGTCTTGCAGCAACAACAAGTACGCCCTGCATGGGCTCATAAGTCACAGGGATCATAGCAATGTCAATCACATCTAATAATCAAGTTACCCAAACATATGCATAAAACCCCCTTCAAGTGCTCAAAGACGTTATGCTATTCTACAAGCCAGGTTTGGAGAGGGTTCCTGGACGTCCTATTGGGCTAATTCTCCTTAGGTGTGGGGTGTTTCCAGGTGAAGACCACTCTAGGTCATGTAAGTGGATGAGATGGTGTGGGGGATGTTTGGGCAAGTGGTGCAGTGATAACAAGGAAATATAGGTCTTACATGTGGGTGCCTTTGTAGAGGGTGAGCTGCACCTTGTCATGGATGCAATTATTTCCTAGCCCATTCAATGCCTTTTTTGCTCTTTGTTTTATTGCTTTTTCTTTCAAGAGAATAGCTGAAGGACACTGCCCTGGCGTGGTGACCAGTGGTGATAGTGTTACCCACAAGCATTTCACGGAGATGAGAAGGTTGGCTCGTGATGAGACCCCCTTTCTCTTGGCTATGCTACCAAGAGCCACTACCCTGGCGTGGTGACCAGCTAAATAGTAGTGTCATACGGTATACCGCTACATGCCCATGGACCTAATATGTTGGCTCGTGATGAGACCCCATATCCTCCAACTAGGTCTTGAGTTTATTTATTTTATGGGTCCCTCCTTTTTCTTACTGAGAAGCCTTTTATTGCTTTCTCGGGTATCCCTGGGCGAAGCATCTGAAGGTTTGATTTTTTGGCTTTTAGCTTTTGCCAGCTACTTTTACCCTCTGGACCTTTAGCCCCTTCTTCCCACAAGGCA
>SNQJ01S0084679.1:1202-34528 GCA_010110895.2 Picea sitchensis | reverse complement strand
TGGAGGTTAAGGTTGCTGTGCGAATCTGGCAAAAAGGAAATTTTTTATATGTATATTATGATTTAAGATGTGAACGTAATTTTCCATACTTCCATCGTTATAAAAGATAGTAAGATTGTGACCAACGAAGATAAATTGAAATTAAGAAAAATAGATAAGGTCCTTGATATATATAATTACAGTTTTATGATTTTATACTTTAAGAATCTCTGAGAGAGATTTCATGCTAATATAGATATCAACGATCAATAATACAAGGGTTTGGGTCAACTGATTTTAAAGCCTTTTTATATTTAGTGATGCAGGAAACATTGAAATGGCATTAAGAAATAAAGTTAATGATTGTATTTAATTATAACTTGCTAATTGCGCTTGAGGTAATTAAATTGATGAGCCAGTTGCACGACCTTAATAAGGTAGAAGGACGAGAAAATAAATACAACTGATTGTTATATTAGATAGAATATTCAGAATTAGCGTGGACTATTAATTATTAGCGATGAATGGATTAGTTTAGCATTGAGGACTTGAAATTTAATCAAGCAGGATTTACAGCAAACGATTTTGGTCATTTCAGAAAATGAGTTTTAAATTTTAAAATTATGGGTTCATAATTAGAGGGCGCACGAATGTCTTATTACAGCTGTCTCTGGATGCCAATCTTAATTTCTGGAGGGTTCTGATCCCTATCCCAAATTCGTGACAGTTACATTCACCTTTTTAAAAACCTAAACTGCAATATGACATGCCCTATCAATTTGCCGTGTTAGTATGGTTGGGGACAGCGTGGCGCAAGGTGGCATGTTTTCAAGTTTTACTGGCATTCATGATTTGCAACCTTAAACGCCGAGGAAAGTCCAGCAAACACAAAAAAAAAACGTTGTCAGAGTTACATATCAGCTTTTAAATTGTTTATTATTACATACGCGCCCCTCAAAGTCCAGCAAAAAAAAAAGGGAAAAAGAAGACGTTGTCAGAAATATCTATTAGTTTTTAATTTGTTTATTCACGCCCACGCGCCCTTCAAAGTATGGTCATTTAAAACCTTGTCGTAATAATTGGCGCGTTGGTTCAATAGGACCTTTTAAAACGGTGAGGTTATGGTAGCGTTAATTGGGATAATATACCTCCTAAATATGGTGTTAGGATTCTTGTAGATCCATTTTAAACAGCGGTGTTTGTTGTTGTGCTTAAACAGGATATTATTTAAAATATGCTGATTTTTGGATATTGCCCTTAAAATGTTTTCATTCTTTAGATAAATAGTATTTTTAGGTTTACTTAATTGTGCCTTAAGGACGTTGGTATTTCAACGGTGTAACATTAAACAGTGTTATTGTTATGGTCTTTTAACTAGAAGGACTATTGTTAAGTTAAATAGAATTTGTATTATTTGTCAAGTTACAAGGATTATATGCGTCATTGGCAATAATGATATTGTTTACATTAAAGTGTTAATGATGAACTTAACTCCAATATTAATATTGCGCAATTCAATGGTAATTCAGGTTTAATTTGTAATAATAATAGGTGTCGTTAAGTTGCAATGTAAAGGAAATGGTTGAATTGCAATATTATTATTTGTTTAATTGAAAAGTAGGATGAAGTTGAATTGCAAGGTTATTATTCATTTAAGTGAAATGCTAATGATGAAGCTTAACTGCAATATCCATATTTTGGTGACTCTGGTTTAAATTGTAATAATAATAATTGACGCTAAGATGCAATGTTGATGATAACGGTTGAATTACAATGTTACTATTTGTTAATTGAATACTGGGATGAAGATTGAATTGCAAAGTTATTACTCGTTAATGAAGTGCTAATGATAAGGTCTATTGCAATGCAATAATTGTTAGGTCATTCCAATGTATGGTAATAATTTAGAAGGAAGGGCAAGATATTAAGGAAATTGTAATGTTCGACCGTATGGTATTGATACCGTTGCCCAATCTTGGTGTTTAGCAAAAACAAAAATGCAATGCGCATGTGATTATTGCTTGTCCCTGAACTAGCGCAAGTTGACCTTATAACTTAACTTTGGGGGGTCGAGATTATAGGCTATTACCTTGATGAAGTCTTCGGGTCTCAATAGTGGTTGGTCGAGTTGAGTCTTCCTGACTTGCGTCTCCCGTAGAGGTCATGACGGTCCCTGACTTGTAGTACTTGGCGATACGATTTTGCGTATTATGTTCATGTCGGGCGGGATATAGACACCCCTTGTAGCTTAGTATCTTTGTCTGTGTGTAAATCCGGTGGAAGGAATCCAGTGTCGTATCAAGAGTCTCGAGCTGTTTAAAGGCACAGTTCCACTCTTGCGACACACTCTGAGTCGTATCAGTAGTCTCGGGCTGTTTAAAGGCACAGTTCCACTACTGCGACTCTACTGTTGGGTTCTTTCATTCTATGACAGTACTATACCTAACCCTTGGTGTCTATTTCTGCTTACGGCTGTTAGTTGCACGCCTTGTGTCCAGGGGCATTAATTCCTTGTTGTCACTATGATTTGTCATGTCGTCTTGATTATGTTTGTCTTACTTGCGTCCGGTTGGTTCTAGTGGTGATGTAGGGTCGAGGGGGAGCGTCCTTTGGTTCGAGTGATGACGTAGGGTCGAGGGGTTGTTTCTTCTACACGCAAGCACACACTTAACAACAAAAAAAAAAAAAAAATTGCATCCATTTTCGGAGTTGTTGTCAGAATAAGGGGAGGAGGGTTGTTACACATTGTCATAACCTTCAAATTTCCCATCAAAGCCTTGATTAGCTCCCATTAATTGTTTTTGCCCAAGATTCTTGTGACTGATCTTTTGCATTCCAAAAGTTAACAATAAATTGTTATTGTTTCCTAAAACCTTAGTTTTTGTGTCTCTTTTATATTTTCACAAAATAAATATTTTTATTTTGTAAATTTTATTATTAAAAGAAGGTGGTGTACAAGATCGCATCTGGGCTTGTAGGAAAGGTTTAAGGTGCTTGAGTCAAGGCTTGAAACTCATGTGAATGTGAGCTTCCCCACCTAATCGCCACCCCGATGGGGGCTCTCATTTAGGGATGGCTAGTCCAAGGAGACGCCCCTACAATCTGGTTAATGTAAGGGATAAAGGGGTAATGGCTCAGGGTAAGAGTGTCCTTTCACAGATTGCTGCCAATGATGAGATAGTCATGAAAGATCCAATCAAGATGCACATGTTTTACAGACAAGACAAATAACTAGAATATGTGCTTGCAGTTGGTTAGTAATTTCAAGATATAAATGATTATCTTCTAATATATATGAGCAAAATGATTAAATGCAATTATTGATGAAGCCAATGAGTGCTAAACAAAGTCAAATGGATTGATATCACTTCTTCAACAAAGCATGAGAGATAATAAGCATTCAATGTTCATAATTAAACCTTGTATTATATGTCATTGCAATAAATATCCCTGTACACATATAAAGCAGTTAAGGCCACCATATATTGTTAGTTTAATGATGATGATCACAAGCTTAAATTTAGGTCAAAATTGAGACAATTGAGTGGAACGCTTTAGAAAATAAGCTTGTGGAAGTGATCTACACTCAATGTCTATCAAAAATAGATGATAAAAGTCACAACGCTGCAGGTGGTATATAAGAGATTCAAACATGTGACACCTATATAAATTGTTGTCTCAAGTACTTTAGGTTAGCTAGCCAAGAAGTGGACGCTTCTTGTCAAACTAACCAACTGAAATGCTACAAACCTCTATGGCTATGATGTGATAACTCAGCCGCACCTTTTCATCCAAGCAAATATAGTTTTAGGGCAAAACGCTATCAGCTTTAGGGTTAGTCTAAGTCACTAGGGTTAGATGTTAGGTTAGTTTTAGGGTTTCAAGTAAAAGAGTTGGAAAGAGATTTAAAGCATAAACAAGCTCAAGATCAATCCTAGACTAGTGCCTTGGCTAATGGAGTCAATTTGAAGTGAGACTAATGGTTTAGGAAGACCAAACTTAAAGACAAGAGAGCTAGGGTTTGATGGTTGCTATGGCAAGGCTATCAAATCTAAACCCTAAGGATGAAATACTTCATTTTAGGTAGCTAAAAGCTAGGCCTAAAGCTTCCCTCCTCTTTAAGAGACTTATTTGCATAAATGGCTAGCTTACAAGCACAAAACCTAGGGCTGAAAAGAGTGCTGTTTCATACAAGGTTTCTCAAAACCCTAGAAGTAAACCCGGTGTAAACTAAATTAGGCCTAGGGACGCTTCTTCTTTCTTCAATTTGTGCTGAAAACTAACTCAAGATGAGAGGGAATCTAGGGTAGCTATAAGCTAAAATTCCTTCAAATCAAATGGCTATAAGCTCTATTCATGGGGACATGAAGCCACAACCTACTGTGTGTTGGATGCCTAGGGTTTCAAGGATTAAACAAAATAACAACAAGATAGCAATGTACGCAAGATGTTAAATCAACAACCATTCATCCAAGAAGTGTTTTGATGAAAAACACTTACAAGATCAAGGAAGAAGCAAAATCCAAATCCTAGTTGTAAACCTTCCACGAATAAGAGCACCACTTGCCAAACAATAGCCTTCCAAGTTGCTTCACCCAAAAGAGATAGAAAACCAAGAACAAGAGTTGGTGATTGTATCTCTCAAATGAGAGCAAGTTGTGTTATGATAAAATGAAGAGGCAACGCCCCTTCTTATATGATCTCTGACCTTTAATTTACAAAATAGGTCAATAAAACACCCGACAAGGCTGACAATACATTATCCAATTAATTTGTCACTTTACATGCTAAAATGCTAAAATGAGCTAATAATGAGACGTCAGCCCCTTTGGGAGACGCGGCCCTTTAGGGCAATATCATCATCCAATAAGCCAAACGTTGGCCCCTCTTGGGCTTTTCCAAGCTGCCACATGTGCGAATAGCTTCATCACACTGCCACACGCTTAGGATGATGTCCTTCTCTTCTTGGTGATGTCTTGTCCATCAAGATCCACGCCCCATCTACAAAGGGACTGATCCCCATAGGCCAAGTCTCAGCCAAAACGTCCTTCCGATGAGGGCGCCCTTCCTCGTATGCAGGGTCATTACAACCCCTATCCCACCGCCATCCTAACGTCTATATATGATGGCCTTTCAAATTCCATGGAGGTCCAGCTAACTATCTCCCAGTGCACCGATCCTCCGGGTACTGGCCCTACTGGCATGGTCCCCACATCAAAGACTACGCCTCCATGGGCTCATCACCCTAGACATCATAGCAATGTAAATCATATGTCATCATTAAATTTATCAAATGTAATGAAGTCCCTAACAAATCATCCGATAGCTCTAAGATATTACATGCACATCCACTATACAAAGCTAAGGCAACTCAATAAGACCACCTATTGGGCCAACACCCACAGGTGAAATGGAGAGTCCCCCTCAAAATATCATTCAATCCATGTGTAGCCGTGGTACGGTTTTAGGGATGTCCGCAAATATAACTGTACCATAACAAGTGTTGTCTTTGGGTTCCTTTGTAGGAGGCGATTTGTATCTGTCATGGATGCATTTTTCCAAAGCCCTTATTGCCTTATCTTTCTTATTTGTATTTTTACTACAAGACTTGACGAAAAGGACACTGCATTGGCTAGGTGGCCGTGAGTCGACAAGCAGCTACCCACTAGTACTTTCAGAGAAAATGAGAGGGTTGGCTCGTGATGAGACTTCCCTTCCTTTGGCCATGCAACCAAAGGTCACCGCCTAAGGGACCGATAGTGGCAATGCTTCATACCGGGCTTAAATACCTATGAACATAATGGTCAATTCGATGATGAGACTTCCCATCCTATTGGTTAGGTCTGCATTTATTTATTTCATTTTCTTAGGGTCCTTAGTTTCTTATCGAGAAGAGTCTTTTTCTCGGGGATCCCTCGGGCGAAGCATCTCTAGGTTTTATTTTCCTAAGGCTTTTATCTTTTACAAGCTACTTTTACCCCTTGGGACTTATCAGGCCCCTTCTTCCCACACAAGACAAGATGTACCCCTCGAAGGTCATCCTAATGGCCGCACTAGGGAATGGGATGGATGAGCGGTAATAAGATGGAAAAGTGATAATATGGTGGGAGGAGATGGCTCAAGAAATCCCCCTTGGTGGCTGGCCAAAACCCACGGAATAACATCGGGCTTGCTAAGTTGCCCCATCAATCACCTCCCAACAATGGTCAAGAGGATTAGTGTAAGATCCAAGCAGCCATCCCAAATGAAGCAAACCTAATGCATACATAAGAAGGTTGTAATGATCAACATGACACATACCATGATACCTCTGACCACTTACCTCATGGAGCGCGAGTCCTCTCCGATGCAAGTCCAGTCGGCAGTGATGAACGTACCGGTAATCACCGGATGTGACAAAGTCAATGAAGAGAAGGTGGGGCCTCCAAACATGCTCAAGTCGCCTCCCCGCTTCTGTGATCTAATGTCTAGGGACCATGTGGGCCTCGAGACATGATCTCCTAGTTATCCCTAGACATCGGGGATAACATGTGCTTAAGTGACCTAATTCTAATCCTAAGTCAATATTATCGAACCTAATTCTAATCCTAAGTCAATATTATCAATCAAATCTAGTTCATATACCAAAGTCCACAATTACACATACGTCGGGTCCACATTCAACATGTAAACCATACATAAAGCCTAGCGCCAAACCAATGGGTCTTTTATACTCTATGTGGCAAAGCCCTATGGAAGTGTTGACACATTTAAAACGCATGATCCTTGATTCCCCAATCCATGTGGGATATGTCCTATTGGGAAAATAAAAAACACAGGCTTAAAACCCTCAAACGCAAGGTGTTAAGGAGAGAATACCAGCAATGAAAGTGTCATGTGTCAAATTTTGAAGGTGTGGGAGGTGTCAACAAAAGGATTTCCAGGTGTTAGGTTCATCTCAGTCATATGGATACATGTCCTCCATTCTCTATCATATGTCTGTAAAATTCATATGAAAATCTTCTAAAAGAGATCGCAACATTTATCTCCAGATTGTTTTACAGGTGTATTCGACAGATGGAACAAGCTAGAAAAGGTTTTTTACATGAAGGTGAGTTTACCCTGATCGAGTTTCTAGGTTACTTCCTAGAGTGACTACGCAGGTGTCCAAATCTAGATGTATCGTGCAAGTTTCAAACAGGATTTTTCCCAGGGATATCGACGGATTTGATTGATTAATCGCTCCAATTGATCCATATTTTCTTCTATATTTGTTGTCTGGAGAAACAGGGAGGAATGTTTCTTCCATACGGTGCCATATGATGCGGATACTATGCATCAATGCAGATTCATCATGGCACTATGGTGATTATGGAATCGACTTTGTGGTAAAGGGTTCTAATGGTGACAAAGTTCAATAATGAACAGTGCAAGAAGAAAAGGCGAAATCTTGTATCTGATGATGGGAAGAGATTGCAGAAACTGGAAGGCCCTCCTTGGTCTTCCAAATGCTGGTGGGATCGAGATTATTACTTGTTACTTTAACCATCCCCAATATCCCTCCCTCTATCAACAATAAGAAGAAACACAGATAGGAGGAAAAGAACCTTGATTATGTTCGTCTTACTTGCGTCCGGTTGGTTCGAGGGTTGATGTAGGGCCTATGGGGGTTGTTTCTTCACACGTGCACACTTTAACAAAAAAAAAAAATTGCACCTATTTTCGGAGTTATTGTCGTAACAAGGAGGAGGGCTGTTACATATGGTATCAGGGCTGGTCTGACCTACGACTTGGGGTTTGCTGCGGCTTTCGTTGATATGAGTGGGTTTTTATTCTATAGTATATTGTTGCTGATTGAGTTGATTGTATGCGTTCAGGTAACCATGGTTAGAGGACGCCGCGAGGAAGACGACGGGGTGCTAGGGAGGAGGCGAGACTCCAGCAGCATCCACGCCTGAGGGTCTAACCCCCAGGGAGGCGAAGAGGTCCTTGGACAGGAAAATATATCAGTTGGTGATGTTGTTGGATGATGAGATCATCTCCAGCGCATGTCCGAGGCTCTGATCATCCGTTTGGACAGGGACGAGGCCAGGCGCCGGCACATGCTGAGGTTATGCCGCGCGCACCGGCCGTCACAGGTAGTATTCACCGTGAACTCGAGAAGGTAAAATTTCCCGAGTTCTTCGGTGCCCCGGATGGTGTAGCCGCCGAGGCATGGTTGAGAATATGGCGATGTGCTTCCACACTTCGCGATTATACTCCAACATGAAGGTCCGCATGGCGGTCTTTCAACTGAAGGGGAGCGCTCTTCTATGGTGGAAGACGCTCCTGCCGCAACTGAACATGGCTATGGAAGACATGTCATGGGAGTTGTCTGAGAACGGTTCCAAGAGGTACCTTTCAGACGAATCTTTACTGAGCGTCAGCTCAATGAGTTCAACGCGCCACGACAGGGAGGTCGTACGGTGCCCGGAAAGTACGAGGCACGGTTCATGGAGCTACCCGGTATGCTCCACACCCAACACAGAGAAGCCTGCCAACAACAGGTTTGTGTTTGGCCCACAGCAGTCTGCGCGCCAAGGTTACGATCTTGATGCCTCAAACCTTTCACGACGCGGTCCAAAAGGCCCCTCATAGCCGAGGCAGAGCTTATCAGCGGGGTCGACCAGGACTCCAGCGACCCACAGGGCAGAGTCTATCGGGGGTGCTGCGACATCAGACACCAGCGAGACATACGCCGGTTCATCGTGGCTTCCAGAGGGGATCCACGCCCACCATATTCCAGACGACCGCCGCCTCAGCAGCGACACCTTATCGAGGACCACAGCACCAGCAACAGCGCGCGTCGCCCGCAGCAGCAGCAGTTTAGGCCTATTCAGCGAACAGACCAGGATTTCAGGCCGGTGGGTCAGTCCTTCTACTTCGGGTACCAGGACCGGGCCGAAGAGGCGTTGGACGTGTGGGGAGCCGCACCACCAGCGCGACTGTCCGGCGTGGAGAGGGGCCAGAGCGTCCGGATCAGTCGGACCCGCTACCGTGGAGATATGGGCAAGACCCATCGGATTCATGCAGCGGTGAATAACCACCTGGTGTTGGTGAGCAACTTCAGGCCGACTGTGCTCGAGACGATACGTATTATTGCTGACCAGACCCTTAGTGTTTTGATAGACCCTGAGCTACTGAGAGTTTCATTTCTGTGCAGCGCTAAAAAGATTAATGTAAGGGCAGTCGAACAAGATGAGCTTAGCTTCGTAGAGATGGCTTTGGAGCCAAACAGAAGGTTGAGTGGAAGGTTATGGCTGTGCCCTTAACCTGGGGAGAGTTTGTCACGAGTCAACTTGTACGTCACGATCTTGTGATCTTATGACGTCGTGATCGGCATGGATTGGTTGGAAACGCATGAGGTGATTCTTAATTGTAAGACGAAACGGTTGGAGCTTGAATGATGAGGGATGAGACGTGTGATTGTAGGACAGAACCAGGAGTTTCCTGCGGTTCATCTCTTCCTTACAGTTACGGAAGAGTATGCAAGTAAGTGCAAACTTTTATGATCCCTCGCGTCAACGAGAAGGGGAGAAGTCTAGAACACCTGCGGTGAAGCGAGTTTGCGGACGTTTTTCCAGAAGAGTTGCCTGGGATGCCGCCAGAGAGGGAACTGAGTTTACCATCGATTCCAAACCTGGAACCGAACCGATAGCCAGAACGCCTTATCGGATGTCGACCCCGGAGTTGCAAGAGTTGAAAATGAAGCTAAAGGAATTGTTGGACCTGGACTGATATTGCCGTCCTAGTGTGTCACCGTGGGTGCAACTAGCTATTTCATTCGAAAGAAGGATGGATCGTGGAGGCTTTGCATTGATCTTCACTGTCAACTGAACAAGGCGACGATCAAGAATCAGTATCCCTTTGCTCTAGAATTAATGATCTATTCAATCAAATGAAGGATGCTACGTGTTCTCCAAGATCGATCTGCGATCCGTATATCACCAGTTACAGATCAAGGAGGATGACATTCCTAAGACCGGCCTTTAAGATGAGATTTGGACATTACGAGTTTACGGTTTTGCCTTTGGACTGACAAACACCCCCAGGGTATCTCTATGAGTTTGATGAACGGGGTGTTCCATGAGTACTTGACAAGTTCCGTCCAAGTGTTCATTGACGATATTTCCTTGATCTACTCGGACGACGGAGGAGTACGACAAGCACTTGCGCTTGTTACTGCTACGTTTGCGAGAACACAAATTATATGGGAAGTTGTCCAAATGCGCTCTTTTACCAATCCAGGATTCACTACTTAGGCACGTCATCTCCGCCAGCGTATCGTCGTGGACCCAGCCAAGGTTGAGGCTATTATGGAATGGCCTGCGCCAACGAATGTCATAGAAGTGCATAGTTTTATGGGATTAGCAGGATACTATCGATGGTTTGTCGAGGGTTTTTCGAAGATAGCAAATCCGATCACGGAATTGCGCAAGAAAAACAAGAAGTTTGTTTGGACGTGAGAAAGGGGAAGCATTTCGAGGCTCAAAGAGTTGTTGACAACCGCACCATTACCTAAAGGTCCCTGACATGGACGTGCAATTCTTGGTATGCAATTCGACGCATCCAAGGAAGTTAGTTTAGGCGGAGTCTTGATGCAAGACGGACGAGTGATTGCATACATTTCTGGAGGAAGCTGAGAAGGCATGAGGAGAACTACGCGACGCGCGATTTGGAGTTATTATCCATTGTATATGCCTCGAAGGTTTGGAGACACTACCTTATTGGATCTAAAATTTGAATTAAAGACCCATCATCAGGATCGCAACACATTTTATTAATAAAGCTTAATTCGAACGCCGGCCGGGCGCTGGTCGGAATTGCTTAGCTTAATACTACTTCGAGATTACTTACATAAAGGGAACAAAGAACCGAGTGGCAGATGCCTGAGTCGGAGGCCACGATCTTTTGGTGTTACCTCTTCAGACAATTCCACGTGAGAAGATTCTCACCTTAAGGCCGCGGATGATGACCGTACACGTAAGTCAAGTGGATTTTATCGGAAAAAACGCAATGATGGTACCATGCTATGAGGGATATTCACTTGATAGCGACGGTTTATTGAGGTTTAGAGGTCGGATTTATGTACCCCCAAACGACGAGTCACCGAGGAGGTTGATCTTGTTTGGTGGCTCATAGAGCAGCTTTACATGGCTCAATCTTGAGTTAATAGGCGATGAGGGCAGACCTCAAACCATTATTCTTTGGAAAGGAAATGAAGGCCGACATAGTCAACTTCTAGGCTATATGTCTCGAAAAGTCACGTGCGTCAACATAGACACCTTGCAGGATTACTACAACCACATTGCTATTCCGGAATCGAAATGGAGGTTATATCGATGGATTTCATCGCTGGATTGCCACTGACGGCAAGGGCATTACGACTCATTTTGTAGTAGAAGACACTTTGACGAAGAGTGCTCACTTTATTCCCCGCGGCGCACGACGATCGTGCACCGACATAAAGCGAGAGTTTTCATCAACAGATTGTAGGTGTCAGCATGCATGCGGCCTAAAGATTATATCCGGGACGAGGATCGGGTAGTTTATCGGACGATTTGGACGAAGTTTCCAAGAGGCCTCGAACCCAAATTTTAACTCTTTAGTAATCGCATATCACCCAGATCTGAATTCGGACAGTACGTAACGCACGTAACCAAACCTTGGAAGACATGTTATGCATGTACGTAATGGACCAACAAGCGTTTGGGAGGGGAATTCTTGCCTCTAGTAGAGTTCGCTTACAACAACAGCGACAAAGCACCATAAAGATGACGCTTCTTTGAGTTTTTTATGGGTGACTGTGTTGGACGCCTTTGAGTTGGGATCGACTTTGAGGATAGGGTCCTGGTGGGACCACAAGAGATCCAAGAAATGGAAGAGCAGATAACCATAAGACAAAGGATTAAAGAAGCGCTAAGATCTAATGTAAGAGTTATGTTGATGCGCTAATCAATCAATTGTGAAGTTGCCGAGGGTCGGTCGAAGTCTCTCATAAGCAAACCACATAAGAGTTCGATCAAGGTTTGAAAGGGAGCTAAACTCTCCCCCAGGTTCGTGGGACCTTTCGAGATTGTGGAGAAAAAGGGCCCGCGGGCCTATCGACTAGCCTTAATTGATTCTCTTTGAGGCGATGCACGATGTTTTCATGTATTTGTTTTGAGGCATTATATTAGTGATCCTACACATGTGATTGACCTAAGTTCATTGCAGGTATCAGACAAGTGTTCTCTCATAGTATAGTTAATATGCGTACTGGACCATTGCACTCGAAAACTACGACATCGAATATTAGATCAGGTCAAGGTCCAAGGGGACAACTATAGTCCACACTGGCAATTCCCTGGAGGACTTACTATGGGCGCGCCGCTACTTCCATTTTTGTTTGATGGATAGACTTATGATACGTTGATACACTTTATTTTTGCATGTATACCGAGAAACTTCGATGAAGTTTACTTTCAAGAGGGGTGTATGTAACATCCCGCCTCGGGCTAAAGACCGAGACCATTTATTGATGGAGGACACTTGCCCGCAAGTGATCCGGACCCCCTTTAAGGTTAAACCTTTTGCATATGATTATGATGTTATTGACAGATGACATGATGTGTTACCACTGATGTAGACTCCGGGTGCTATTGACTTTGTTTTGTTGAGTGCGTAGTGGTTTTGACCTTGAGGATGCAGAGCCCAGAGAACTCCTTTGGACCCTGGACCGAAATGTGGAGTGTGCTTTGGGTTAATGTGTTTATTATGATACTATTTGATTTGATGATCCGATGTTGACATTTCCTTTACATGATTATTGGTGATGCAGTCGACGATAGCTTGGCTCAATTTGACTCACATATGGGAGTAAGTGCCACACAATTGCGTAGAGGTTGAGGGAGAGGTGGACGCTCTCGCCAATCACCGGCTAGCACTCCCGGGCCGTGGCTTGAACTGTAGGTTAACGACACCTAGTTCGAGAGGACCCACGATGCCGCGAGGGACGACTGCGACAGTCGCCTTCACGATGATTCTTAGGGGCGCGCAATAAGGCTGGGCCTTATTCCTTAGAGCCCTTGCCCTTACCAGTTCACCGCGCAGTACGGACCGTGGGCTATAGAGGTCTACCAATCGGCCACCGGTGAAAGTGGCACCTCTGGAGCACGGCATCCCCAAGGGCACGCCGCACTTTAAGAACTTAGCTCACAGCAACTCCCTTGGAGCACGTGGTGCATCCCCGGCGGCACGCCAAAAGAAAGTCCAGAGGGCGAAAGTGGCAATCTCAAGACGCAGCGCACTAAGGCACGTCATGTAAAGATGGTTGATGAGTCACCACTAGCCCTAAGTCTTCTGAGACCTAAATAAAACTTTTAAGACAATTTTAATCAATTGCCGCCTAGCTTAGAATCTAAAACCTAATCCTAAGACCTTCTAGAACCGGGGATTTCAAAGGTGGCCTTAACAAATGAAAACCCAAAAAAAAAAACTCGCACTCATCACCCTCTTTATCCTTGTCCAGTTAATAAATCTAACCTCCATCGCCTGGATCTGCCAGTGTCCATCTCCCTTAAATTTGTCTAGTTCACTTTACCGCATCGCCATCCCTCCTCAGAATCCCTCTTGTTTCCATTTTTATAAAACCTTTACTTTTCCCCTATGCTAGTTTGCCATCGCCTAAATCTCTCTTTTATCCTGAAAATACCGATACATTAATGGTCAATTAATTGATAAATGCTTGTTTATTAATAAATAAAAATGAAAATATAAATATGTATATTTTATTATATACAAATTATAAACCAATAAGTTACGCATGTGGAAAAGGGAAATAAAAATTAAAATATATAAACCAATAAAATGGCAAGGGGATAAATATTATAAATAAAAAGGGGATGAGCGACATACCCTTGAATTTTTGGAAAAGGGGGAAAAATAAAATTGGAATTATATAAACTTAAAAAGAAAAAATAAAAAGGAAAAGAGAAAAAGAGGGGAAACCTAAGAAAAGGGGAATTAGGGTTTGAGGGGAAAGGGATGAGAGGGGAAAAGATAGGGGCTTTTTCTTTGGGGAGATTGGACCTGCTATTGGGGAGAGAAGAGAGAGACCACCGATTTTCCTCGGTAGGAGTTGGGAAGCCCCAAAGATTTTGAGTGTAGCTCTCACTTTGAAGCAGCTCAGGAGCTAGTGACCTCTAGTTGTGTGTGTGGCCCTCATGCTCTGGGGTCAGAGGGGGAAGAAGAGTACCCCAGCCATCTACTGGACGGGTACCGTGAGTTCGCTTGTTGTCGGGTAAAGGTGGGAGGAGCAGTGAGCAGAGCCGGGCCGGAGCACCGAACCATTGCTCTAAGCGAATCGTGCCAAGGTATGATCCCGAACTAAGTAGTTAGAATGCATATTAATTTCTATGAAAGGACAGTGTAAATTTTATTTGTTGATCTGGACGGCGAATTTTTATTAGGGTTCTGGTGAACTGCGTAAAAGAAATATTTACTGCTCACGATTCTTGACTGTGCAAAATTCCCCTTTTATTTTTGCCTGGACCGTGGAAAAGATTATTATTTAATGTTTCTCTTTCCCAGCGAGTTCATAGTTTAAACTCCATCATTTTCCCCGGTATAACCACCGAGCTTCTGTGGTGAGAGTCCCTGCGTTTTCTAGTCTAATCCCATTGTGTTATATGGTGAACTTTCTGTGTTTTGGAGGTTTATCTTTTCCCTGCGTGGGTAGTTACTTTCTCTGCGTTTTAGGGTTTAAACTTGTGTTCTACCTTCCTGGAGCGATCTTATCCCTGGTTCCTTGCCTTGATTGATTGATTCTGGTAGTATTAATGTATCCCTGTCCGCATAGACTAATTTTCTGCTCACCTAGGGTGCACCCATTCTGCCCAACCTCCTGCATCTTCCAGAGCTCAACGACCACCCTCAACCTTTAGCAGCGAGTTAGATTCTTTGGAAGGTTAAAATGAAGGACTTAATTACTTCCTCTTTCCACTATTGAGATTGTTGCGCCTCCTAGTTAGTCATTCTAGGTTAGCTTCTTAGGTCTGGTGTATTACCGGATTTGGACCCAGCAGCGGCCGTGTCAATCGGATGGTTCTACCTGTGTTTTGACTACCCTCTAAATTCTCCTAGCCAGTTGCCTCTGCGCGTAGGTTCCAGCCAACTCGCCTACCTGCCTACCTCGGAATGGCCTCACCGAGTTCTCATGAGCTTCGCCCTTCTGGCGATTGCCTTATTTCCAGGCTGCCATCTTAAAATGCATTGAATCTGAACAGTGATACGTTGGCCTATTACTGGGGAACATAACCGTTGTTTTTTTTTACCTTCGTAGGGAAGGGTCCGTCTTATTTAAAATACCAAGGCTGCCAGTGAACAGGTGTCGACCTTGGTAGTTGATCCGGTGGCTGTAGTGTCCTTGGTAAGTGAAAGAGTAAGGCGTAACCTTCTGGTCATTTAATTACTGCGCTATTTAATACCAAGGGAAGGATCCTGTCATCTGTATAATGATAATGTCTTCTAGTTCCAATGCTATATTTTTTACCAAAGATATGATTATTTATGGCTGTTTGGTGGGGCTGCTAACCTCTAATCGTGGTGGATAGCACGTGGAGGTTAAGGTTGCTGTGCGAATCTGGCAAAAAGGAAATTTTTTATATGTATATTATGATTTAAGATGTGAACGTAATTTTCCATACTTCCATCGTTATAAAAGATAGTAAGATTGTGACCAACGAAGATAAATTGAAATTAAGAAAAATAGATAAGGTCCTTGATATATATAATTACAGTTTTATGATTTTATACTTTAAGAATCTCTGAGAGAGATTTCATGCTAATATAGATATCAACGATCAATAATACAAGGGTTAGGTCAACTGATTTTAAAAGCCTTTTATATTTTAGTGATGCAAGAAACATTGAAATGGCATTAAGAAATAAAGTTAATGATTGTATTTAATTATAACTTGCCAATTGCGCTTGAGGTAATTAAAATGATGAGCGAGTAACGCAACCTTAATAAGGTAGAAAGACGAGAAAACAAATAATAAATCGAATTGGTTATATTAATGAATATTCAGAATTAGCGTGGACTATTAATTATTAGCGATGAATGGATTAGTTTAGCATTGAGGACTTGAAATTTAATCAAGCAGGATTTACAGCAAACGATTTTGGTCAATTCAGAAAATGGGTTTAAAATTTTAAAATTATGGGTTCCTAATTAGAGGGCGCACGAATGTCTCATTACAGCTATCTCTGGATGCCAATCTTAGTTTCTGGAGGGTTCAGATCCCTATCCCAAAATTCGTGACAGTGACATTCACCTTTTAAAAAATCTAAACTGCTATATGACATGCCCTGTCAATCTGTCGTATTAGTGTGGTTGGGGGACAGCGTGGCGCAGGGTGGCCTGTGTTCATGTTGTACTGGCATTCATGATTTGCAACCTTAAACGCCGAGGAAAGTCCAGCAAACACAAAAAATGTTGTCAGAGTTACATATCAGCTTTAAATTGTTTATTATTACACTTCAAAGTCCAAAGAAAAAAAAGGGAAAAAGAAGACGTTGTCAGAAATATCTATTAGTTTTTAATTTGTTTATTCACGCCCACGCGCCCTTCAAAGTTGGGTCATTTAAACCATTGTCATAATAATTAAAGTGTTGATTCAATAGGACCTTTTAAAAACGGTGAGGTTATGGTAGCGTTAATTGGGATAATATACCTCCTAAATATGGTGTTAGGATTCTTGTAGATCCATTTTAAACAGCGGTGTTTGTTGTTGTGCTTAAACAGGATATTATTTAAAATATGCTGATTTTTGGATATTGCCCTTAAAATGTTTTCATTCTTTAGATAAATAGTATTTTTAGGTTTACTTAATTGTGCCTTAAGGACGTTGGTATTTCAAACGGTGTAACATTAAACAATGTTATTGTTATGGTCTTTTAACTAGAAGGACTATTGTTAAGTTAAATAGAATTTGTATTATTTGTCAAGTTACAAGGATTATATGCGTCATTGGCAATAATGATATTGTTTACATTAAAGTGTTAATGATGAACTTAACTCCAATATTAATATTGCGCAATTCAATGGTAATTCAGGTTTAATTTGTAATAATAATAGGTGTCGTTAAGTTGCAATGTAAAGGAAATGGTTAAATGTAACATTATTATTATTTGTTTAATTGAAAAGTAGGATGAAGTTGAATTGCAAGGTTATTATTCATTTAAGTGAAATGCTAATGATGAAGCTTAACTGCAATATTCATATTTTGGTGACTCTGGTTTAAATTGTAATAATAATAATTGACGCTAAGATGCAATGTTGATGATAACGGTTGAATTACAATGTTACTATTTGTTAATTGAATACTGGGATGAAGATTGAATTGCAAAGTTATTACTCGTTAATGAAGTGCTAATGATAAGGTCTATTGCAATGCAATAATTGTTAGGTCATTCCAATGTATGGTAATAATTTAGAAGGAAGGGCAAGATATTAAGGAAATTGTAATGTTCAATCGCGATGGTATTGATACCGCTGTCTAATCTTGGTGTTTAGCAAAACAAAATGCAATGTGCTTGTGATTTTTGCTTGTCCCTGAACTAGCGCAAGTTGACCTTATAACTTAACTTTGGGGGGTCGAGATTATAGGCTATTACCTTGATGAAGTCTTCGGGTCTCAATAGTGGTTGGTCGAAGTTGAGTCTCTCCGACTTGGCGCCTCCCCGTGAGAGGTCATGACGGTCCCCATCAGAAGTAATACCTCCCATGACACGGTTTCTATGACATGTTCATGTCGGGTGGGATATAGACACCCCTTGTAGCTTAGTATCTTTGTCTGAGTGTAATCCGGTGGAAGGAATCCAGCATCGCATCAAGAGTCTCGAAATGCCAAAGGCACAGCCCACTTTGCGACACACTCGGTCAGACAAGAGTCTCTCGGGTCAAGAAAGGCACAGCTCCATCATGACTCTCCACTGGCCGGGTTCTTTCATTCTATGACAAGACTATACCTAACCCTTGGTGTGTCTATTTCGCCACGGTTTAGTTGCACGCGTTGTGTCCAGGGGCATTAATTCCTTGTTGTCACTATGATATGTCAGGTCGTCTTGATTATGTTTGTCTTACTTGGCGTCCGTTGGTTCGAGTGGTGATGTAGGGTCGAGGGGTTGTTTCTTCTACACGGCGCTAATAATAATTCTAACAAAAAAAATTGCACCTATTTTCTGGAGTTGTTGTCGTAACAAGGAGGAGGGTTGTTACACATTGTCATAACCTTCAAATTTCCCATCAAAGCCTTGATTAGCTCCCATTAATTGTTTTTGCCCAAGATTCTTGTGACTGATCTTTTGCATTCCAAAAGTTAACAATAAATTGTTATTGTTTCCTAAAACCTTAGTTTTTTGTCTCTCTTTTATATTTTCAATAAAATAAATATTTTTATTTGTAAATTTTATTATTAAAAGAAAGGTGGTGTGTGGGCCGCTATCGCATCTGCTTGTAGGAAGGGTTTAGGCGCCTTGAGTCAAGGCTTGAAACCGGGCGCATCAGAGCTTCCCCACCCACGGCCACCTCGATGGGGGGCTCTTTCTATTTAGGATGGCTAGTCCAAGGGAGACGCCCCTAAGCAACCTGGGCTAATGAAAGGCAAAGGGGTAAATGTCAAGGATAAGAGTGTCCCTTCAAAGACATCAGCCAACATGAGATAACAGGAGAAAAGATCCAATCAAGATGCACATGTTTCATGACAAGACAAATAACTAGAATATGTGCTTGCAAAGTAAGTTAGTACTTCAAGATATAAAATGATTATCTTCTATCATATATGAGCAAAATGATTAAATGCAATTATTGATGAAGCCAATGATTGCTAAACAAAGTCAAAATGATTGATATCACTTCTTCAACAAAGCATGAGAGATAATAAGCACTAATGTTTATAATTAAACCTTGTATTATATGTCAATGCAATAAATATCTCAAAATAGCTCACATAAAAGTAGTTAAGGCCACCATATATTGTTGCCGCAATGATGATGACGCCAAGCTTAAATTTAGTCAAAATTGAGACAATTGGAGTGGAATCCTATTAGAAAATAGGCTTGTGGAAGTGATCTACCCCTCAATGTCTATCAAAATAGATGATAAAAAGTCACAACGCTATGTGTATATACAAGAGATCTAAACATGTGACATCACCTATATAAATCTTGTTGTTCCGCAGCTTAGGTTAGCTAGCCAAGAAGTGGATGCTTTTGTCAAATCAACCAATGAAATGCTAAGAAAACTCTATGACTAAGGGATGTGATAACTTAGTCGCACCTTTTCATCCAAGCAAATATAGTTTTAGGGAAAAACGTTATCAACTTCAGGGCTAGTTCAAGTCACTAGGGTTAGATGTTAGGTTAGCTAGGATTTCAAATAAAAGAGTTTTAGAAAGAGATTTAAAGCATAAACAAGCTCTCAAGATCAATCCCAGACTAGTGCCTTGGGTTAATGGAGCCAATTTGAAGTGAGACTAATGGAGCCTAGGGAAGACTCTCAAAATAAAGACAAGAGAGCTAGGGTTTGATGGTGTTGCTATGGCAAGGCCATCAAATCTAAACCCTAAGGAGGAAAGTCTTACCTAGGTGTAGCTATGGCTAGTCCTAAAGCTTTCTCTCCTCTTTTTAAGACTTATTTGGCAAAACGGCTAGCTTATAAGCACAAAACCTAGGGCTGAAAAGTGTTGCTTCATACAAGTTTTCAAAACCCTAGAAGTAAAACCCTAGGGTGTAAACTAAATTAGGCCTAGGGACGCTTCTTTCTTTAATTTGTGCTGAAAACTAACTCAAGATGAGAGGGAATCTAGTGTGAAGCATGGCTAGGCTAAAATTCCTTCAAATCAAATGGCTATGATAGACTACTTGAGAAGACGGATTGATTAGATAATAATAGATAACAACAACACCATTAACTGATCAGAGATAGCATTTTGAGCAGATATCATTTTATCCTGATTTAATTCTACAAAAATAGTCACAAACAGCCGACAAGGCCGACAATACATTATCCAATTCAATTCTGTCACTTTTACATGCTAAAATGCCAAAATGAGCTGAAAAAATGAAGGCGTCAAGCCCCCAAAGGGAGACGTTGGCCCCTTTAGGGCAATATCATCATCCAATAAGCTTACACGTTGGTTCTCGAGGCTCCTCGCAGAATCGCTATGTGTGCCCATAAGGCCCAGCATACTGCTATCTTCTCCAGAAAATGTCCATCTAGCCTTGGTGACGTCCTGATCATCAAAACCAACATCCCATCTGCAAAGGGCTGATCACCATAGGCCGTGTCTCGCTAAAACGCCCACCGATGAGGCGCCCTTCTTCTCTCGCGGCGAGGGCCTCGCTTCACAACCCTATCCTACCTCTCGCCATCCCAATCGCCCATCCTCGATGGGCTCTTCAGCCCCATGGAGGTCCGAGCTAATCATCTCCTCCCCATGTGTACCCATCCCTCCGTACCCGTCCACCGGCATGGTCATCCCCGCATTATCAAAGACTACTCTCCTGTGGCCTTACTACCCTAGACATCATAGCAATGTAAATCAGGTTTCATCATTAAATTTACTCAAATGTATGCATGAAATCCCTAACAAACATCCGATAGCTCTAAGATATTACATGCACTCCACTATACAAAGCTAAAACCAATAAGACCACCTATTGGGCTAATACCCACAGGAAATGGAGAGTCCCCACAAAAGATCATTCAAGCCATATACATGAAGTGGTATGTGGTTTTAGGATGTCCAACATAACTGTAATACCAAGGGTCGGTGTTGTCTGTGGGTGCCTTTGTAGGAGGCGAAGAAAATCTCAGAATGGATGCACTTCTTCCAAGCCCTCATTGCCTTATCTTTCTTTATTTGCATTTTTACTACAAGCCTTGACGAAAAGGACACCGCCTTGGCTTGGTGACAAGAGCTGACAAGCAGCTACCCACTAGTACCTCAGAAATGAGAGGGTTGGCCTCCAAGTGGGATGACCCCCTTCCTTCTAGTTTGGTGGACCGATAGTAATAAGCCATACCGCTAACACCTATGAACATAATGGGTCAAGCTCGTGATGAGACCTCCATCCCTCTTTGGTTAGGGCCCTGTATTTATTTATTTCATTTTCTTAGGGTCCCTTAGTTTCTTATCAGAGTCTTTTATTGCCTTCTGGGATCCCTCGGCTAAGCATCTCTAGGTTTTATTTCTTCCATGGCTTTTATATTTTACTGCCTAATTTTAACCTCTTGGCCTTTATCCCCTCTTCCCACAAGACAAGATGTACCCCGGAAGGTCATCCTAATGGCCATCTAGGGAATGGGATGGATGAGCCGGGAAGGCATTGAAAAGTGGATAATATGGTGGGAGGATTTTGCCTCAAAACCCCCTTTGGTGGCTAGCCAAACCCATGAATACCGGCTTGCTGTTGCCCCATCAATCACCCCAACAATGGTCAAGAGGATTAGTGTAAGATCCAAGCAGCTCATCCGAAATGAAAGGAACCTAATGCATACATAAGAAGGTTGTAATGATCAAATATGACACATACCATGATACCTCGGACCAATTACCTCATGGAGCAAGAGTCCTTTCTGCTGCAAGTCCAGGCCGGTAGTGATGAACGCTGGTACTGCTGACAGGACAAAGCTGGCTGAGAAGAAAAAGGTGGGCCCTCCAGGGCCATGCTCAAGTCGCTCCTGCTCTCGGTACTCCATGTCTAGGACCATGTGGGCCTCGAGACATGATCTCCTAGTTATCCCTAGATATCGGGGATAACATGTGCTTAAGTGACCTAATTCTAATCCTAAGTCAATATTATCGAACCTAATTCTAATCCTAAGTCAATATTATCAATCAAATCTAGTTCATATACCAAAGTCCACAATTACACATACGTCGGGTCCACATTCAACATGTAAACCATACATAAAGCCTAGCGCCAAACCAATGGGTCTTTTATACTCTATGTGGCAAAGCCCTATGGAAGTGTTGACACATTTAAAACGCATGATCCTTGATTCCCCAATCCATGTGGGATATGTCCTATTGGGAAAATAAAAAACACAGGCTTAAAACCCTCAAACGCAAGGTGTTAAGGAGAGAATACCAGCAATGAAAGTGTCATGTGTCAAATTTTGAAGGTGTGGGAGGTGTCAACAAAAGGATTTCCAGGTGTTAGGTTCATCTCAGTCATATGGATACATGTCCTCCATTCGCTATCATATGTCTGTAAAATTCATATGAAAATCTTCTAAAAGAGATCGCAACATTTATCTCCAGATTGTTTCACAGGTGTATTCGACAGATGGAACAAGCTAGAAAAGGTTTTCTACATGAAGGTGAGTTTACCCTGATCGAGTTTCTAGGTTGCTTCCTAGAGTGACTACGCTGGTGTCCAAATCTAGATGTACCGTGCAAGTTTCAAACAGGATTTTTCCCAGGGATATCGACGGATTTGATTGATTAATCGCTCCAATTGATCCATATTTTCTTCTATATTTGTTGTCTGGAGAAACAGGGAGGAATGTTTCTTCCATACGGTGCCATATGATGCGGATACTATGCATCAATGCAGATTCATCATGGCACTATGGTGATTATGGAATCGACTTTGTGGTAAAGGGTTCTAATGGTGACAAAGTTCAATAATGAACAGTGCAAGAAGAAAAGGCGAAATCTTGTATCTGATGATGGGAAGAGATTGCAGAAACTGGAAGGCCCTCCTTGGTCTTCCAAATGCTGGTGGGATCAAGATTATTACTTGTTACTTTAACCATCCCCAATATCCCTCCCTCTATCAGCAATAAGAAGAAACACAGATAGGAGGAAAAGAACCTTGATGCCTAAATTGACAGCACCTGGAGCTGAGCAATGCACACGGTGTCATGACAGGGAAAGAACCTGAACCAGCTCTGTAGGTGATGGATCATAGTGTACAGATTTCACCAAATAATTTGATGTGCAGGAGGTGCACTATGAATATGTTAGATTGCCTAGCGTCGGTTGGTTCAGTGAGCTGATGTAGAGATTAGGGGTTGTTTCTTACAGTGTGCACACACTTTAACAAAAAAAAAAAAAAAAAAAAATTGCACCCTATTTTGAGTTATTGTCGTAAAGGAGGAGGGTTGTTACATAATTATCGGAAATTTGGATTCCGACCTCTGACTTGGGGTTAAACTGCGGCACCGTTGATATGAGTGGGTTTTATTTTATATATACTGTTGATGATTGAGTTGACTTGTATTCATTACGAGGTAACCATATGGTTAGAAGGGCCATGAGGAAAACTGACGAGGAGGTGCTAGGGAGGAAAAGGGCGCCTGTGACATGCTGAGGTCTAACCCCGAGGGGCCCAGCCGGAGTTGGGCAGGAACATATATCAGTTAATGATGTTGTTGGGATGATGAGAGATTTCCAGTAATGTCGAGCTCACGATCATCAGTTTGGGCGAGGGGGCGAAGGCGAGTAACCGACACCCACGAGTTATCGCGCCGTAAATCGAGTAGTATTCACGTGAACTTCAGAAGGTAAGAATTTCCACGGGATTCTTGAGGTGCCGGTGTAGCGAGCGTAGTTCAGAGGAAATATAGCGATGTGCTTCCACGCCAGCGATTACCTCAACATGAAGGTCATATGGCCGGATCTTTCAGCGGAAGGGGCGCTCTATGGTGGAAGGCGGCTCACGCATAGCGAACATGGCTATGGAAGACATGTCATGGGGAGTTGTTGAAGAGCGGTTCCAAAGAGGAATTTTCGGCCAATTCATTGGTACGTCGGCTGATGAGTTCAACAGCGCTACGACAGGGAGGTAAATGCGATTGCTTGCCCGATACGAGCACGATTCATGGGAGCTACTCGATTACATGCTCCACACCTTATACGAGCTCAAAGGTCAGCAGCGGGTTTGTGTTTGGCCTTAATAGCGGTCTGCGCGCCAAGTTTAGGATCTTGATACCTCAAACCTTACACGACGCTGTACAAAAGGCCCTCATAGCCCAGAAGTGAGCTTATCCCGGCCGGGGGTCCGGACTCCAGCCGAGACCTGAGCGAGTTCATCGAGAGTCGCGACGCTTCGATTCCAGTAGAGACATCACAGCCGTTCATGCTTCGAAGAGGGATCCACGTTCACCCACCTAGACGGCGTAGCCTTAGCGGCGGACACCTTATCGAGGACCACGGCTCCCGTATGGCGTCGCCTTAATGGCAGTTTAGGCCTATTCGGCCGGAACGGACCGAGGATTTCCGGGCGGTGGCGGTCCTGCTTCTGCCGGGTACCGGGACCAACTGGGCGAAGAAGTGTTGGGCGATGTGGGGAGCCACACTACCAGCGCGTTTGTCCTGTGGAGAGGACCAGGACTTTCGGATCAGCCGGACCCGCTATAATGGGAGATATGGGCAAGACCCAGCGGATTCATGCAGCGGTGAACAAACACCAAGCAGAGCATCAGTCGGTATTAGCACCGAGGCATGTATTATTCTTCGGCCAGTTACTTAGTGTTTTGATGGAGCCTGGAACTCACGAGAGTTTCATTTTACAGTGCGGCTAAAAGGATTAAAGGTAAAAGGCGGTCCGACAAAGATGAGTTTAACTTATTGAGAGATGGCTTTTGGAGCCAAGCGAAGGTTGGAGAGAAGGTTATGAAATTACTTACCAACACAGGAGAGTTTGTCCGCCCGAGGAAATCCAGCATGCGTCGATCTTAGGATCTTATGGCCGTCGTGTCGGCATGGATTGGTTGGAAAGCTTGCGCGGGGTGATACTTAATTGTAAGATGAAACGGTTGAGCTTGAATGATGATGAAGAGACCGAGGCGATGATTGTAGGGCAGAACCGAAGTTTCCACTGCGGTTCATCTCTTCCCTTCTGATTCTGGGAAGAGTATGCGCAAAGAGGTGCAAACTTTTATCACGATCCTCGCTCAACGAGAAGAGATGCTTGAAGGTCTAAGAACACCTTCCGGTGGTGAAGAGAGTTCGCGGGCGTTTTTCGAGAAGAGTCTGCACGGATGCCTTGAAGAGAGGCGGAGTTTACCGCTCGACCGAAAGCAGGGAACCGAGCAGATAGCGAGCATATGCTCGGATGTCGACCTTGGAGGTGCAAGAGTTGAAAATGAAGCTAAAGGTGAGCTGGACACGGGGGTACGTCCTAGTGTGTCACCGTGAAGTGCACCGGTTATTTTCATTGAAGAAGGATGGATCGTGGAGGCTTTACAATGACTATCGTCAACTGAACAAAGCGGCGTCGAATCGATTATCCTGCCTAGAATTGGCGATCTATTCGATCAAATGAAAGGGACGATGGTGTTTTCAAAGATCGATATGAGATCAGGGTATCACCGATTCTGAATCAAGGAGATGACATTCCTAAGACCGCCTTTAAGATGAAATTTGGACATTACGAGTTACTGTTTGCCTTTTTAGTTGTCGCGCCCAGGGGGTATTCATGAGTTTGATGAAAGGCAGGGGTGTTGAAATTACTTGGACAAGTTAGTCGAAGTATTCATTGAGGATATTTTAATCTACTCTTCCGGACTGACGGAGAACATGACAAGCTTACTAAACATTACTACAATGCTATGAGAACACAAATTATATAGGAAGTTGTCCAAATGCTCTTTTACCAATCGGGATTCACTACTTAGGGCACGTTATCTCGTGAGAAGGTATAGAGTCGTGGACCGGTAAGGTTGATTTATTATGGAATGGCATGTAGTATCCCGCGAAGTGCATAGTTTTATGGGATTAGCGAGGATACCTCGATGGTTTGTCGAGGGTTTTTAGAAGATAGCAAATCCGATCCCGGAGGAATTACTGAGAAAAACAAGAAGTTTGTTGAATGAATCGCGGAAGCATTTCCGGAGGCTCAAGTTGATTGACAACCCACTTACTAGATACTAAAGGTCCTGACATGAACCCTTGAGACTTCTTGGTATGCACAGACACACCAAAGGAAGGCTTAAGCGAGTCTTGATGCAAGACGAGACTGATGATTGCATACATTTTAAATTTGAGAAGGCATGAGGAGAACTACATGACAAATGATTTGGAGTTATTATCCATCATTATATGCCTTGAAGGTTTGGAGACACTATTGGGCGAAATTTGAATTAAAGTACGATCATTGTGAGCGCAACACATTTTTACACAAAGCGACCTGAACGCGCGATAGAGGTGTTGGTCAGAATTATTTAGCGAATAGGACTTTGATATTTATTATATTAAAGGAATGGTGAATAGAGTGGTATATTCTTTGAGTCGGAGGCCATGTATATTTTTGGTGTTACCTCTTCGGACAAATCTACATGAAAAGATTCTCACCTGGCGTGATGATGGTGGTACGAAGTCAAAGGGTTTTATCGGATAAAAAACAATGATGGTACCATGTTTTGAGGGATATTCACTTGATAGCGGCGGTTTATTGAGGTTTAGAGGTCGGTTATGTACCACCTATTGGCGAGTTGAGGAGGTTGATCTTGGCGAGGCTCACCGGCGGTTACGCATGGCTCACCCGGGGGTTATGAAGATGAGGGAAAACCTCAAACCATTATTCTTTGGAAAGGAATTAAAGAAGGCCGACATAGTCAACTACATGGCTATATGTCTCGAGGCGGGTAAAGAAATTTGAACATATAGACACCGGCGAGGATTAGCCAACCACGATACCATTCAGGAATCGAAATGGGAGGTTATATCGATGGATTTCATCGTTGGATTGCACCCACTTGGCGGTCGCAAGGAGACATGACTCGATTTTGTAGTAGAAGACACTTTTGACGAGAGTGCTCACTTTATTCTTGCGTCGCGACATTATCGAGGCACGACATAGCGAAGTTTCATCGGCCCGGGTAGCTGGCTGCATGGCGTGCCTAAAGATTATATCCGATCAAGGAACGGTGTTCACTGGTGATTTTGGACGAGTTTCCAGAGGCCTTAGGAACCCGGCTGCTTTAATCTTGCATATCCCCGCCAGAGGCGAATACGAGATTGACGAAACGTCACGAACCAAACCTTGGAAGACATGTTGCGCATATGCGTGATGGATAACGAAGCGTTAGGAGGAATTCTTACCTCTAGTAGAGAGTTAAACACAACAACGGTTATCAAAACACCATTAAGATAGCGCCATTCGAGTTTCTTTATATAGATTGGCCAGTGTCGGGCATATGAGTTAAGATCGACTTGAGGGATAGAAGTCACAGTGGGACGAAGATCAAGAAATAAAGATGCAATCCATAAGACAAAAGTTTAAAGAAATAAGATCGTGAAGAGTTATGTTGATCGCACCGAATGGAGCCGTGAATTCTGAGAATTAAACGTCCGGGGAATCTTCTTGCGGGTTAAACCACATAAGGATTCGATCAAGTTTGGAAAGGAATAGAAAAGCTGTCCTAGGTTAGTGGGATTGCTTCGAGTTAATGGCGGAAAAAGGGCCGTGCTTTATCGACTAACCTTACGATTCTTTGAAGTATGCCGCGATGTTTTCATGTATTTGTTTTGAGGCATTATATTAGTGATCCTACATATGATTGTCCTAAGTTTCCTTGCGAAGGTGTCGGACGAAGAGCTCATGGAATTTGAGCAGGTCCGCATCTTAGATCATCGCATTCCACAGCAATTCGTCGAATGGTGATCGGGTCAAAGGTCCGATTATGGGACAACTATAGACCCACTCGGCGACTACGGGAGGGCATGAGATGATATGCGTCAGCGGTTTCCATTTTGTTTGATGGATAGACTTATGATGATGCGACCTCTGGCTGCATGTATCTTGAGAAGCCGGGATGAAGTTTAGACCAAGAGTGGGTGTATGTAACATCCTGTTCCACTGATCATATTTTCATAACACTTTTTATTATTTGAGGACACTTGCTCTCAATTGATCTGGACCCTTTTTATGTTAAACCTTTTGCATATGATTATGATGTGATTGGCGGATGACATGTTGTTTTACTGCTTTGACATGGACGGGTGCTATTGACTTTGTTTTGTTGAGTGTGCGGGGTTTTGACCTTGAGGATGCAAAACTCGGTAGAACCCCTTGGACTCCGGTCTGGAAGATGCGGTGTGCTTTGGAGTTAATAATGTTTATTATGATGTTTTATTTGATTGATGATGCGGTGTTGACATTTTCACGACGTGATTATTGGTAGTCACCGAGGCGGCGATAGCTTGCCCGACTTGACTCTATATGGAGTAAAGAGGGCCACACAGTGCGAAGGTTGAGGGAGAGGTGGGCAACCATACCGCGCGCACTAACACTCGTCGTGGCGAAGCGTAGGTTAACGGTGCACCTAGTTCGAAGGGACACGATGCAAAGTGAGGGGCAGCTACTTGACGGTCGCTCCGATGATGATTATTCTAAGGGGCACGCATTAAGGCGGGGCCTTATTCCTTAGAACCTTAGTCTCCTACTAGTTCCACTGGCAGTATTGTCGAGGGTTATAGAGTCTACCAATGTTCCCGGTCGGCGAGTGGCACCCTTGAAACCGTGAACGGGTGCATCTGAAGAAACGCGTCGCCGCGGAAGAAACTTAATTGGGCCGTGGCACCCTTGGAGCACGTGGTGTGCATCACGAAGAACGCGTCGTAAAAAAGATCGAAGGCGAGTGGCACCCTTGGCGCCGCGTGGTGGAAAACTGAAGAGTACGTCATGGTAAAAAGATAGTTGATCGCAAACCTATTTAGCCCTAGGTCTTCAACACCTAAATAAAACTTTAAGCATTACCCTTAACCAATTTAATACGTCTAGCAGAATCTAAACCTAAGCCTAAGACGTTCTAGAAACCGGGGGGAAATTACAGTGTGGCCTTAACAAAATGAAGCCAAAAAAAAAAACTGGACCATCACCCTCTCTTTATCCTTGTCCACTTAATAAAAATAACCTCCATCACTGGATCTTCCAGTGTCCATCTCCCTTATACTTGTCTAGTTCACTTTTCCACATCGCCATCCCTCTAAATAGGTACCCTCTTTTTTTTTTTTGTAAAACCTTTACTTTCCCCTATGCTAGTTTGCCATCGATGCAATATCTCTTTAATCCTAAATATACAGATATATTAATGGTTAATTAATTGATAAATGCTTGTTTATTAATAAATAAAAATGAAAATATAAACATGTATATTTTGGCCATATACAAATTATAAACCAATAAGTTGAAAAGCATGTGGAAAAGGAAATAAAATTAAATATATAAACTAATAAAATGAAAGGGGATAAATATTATATAAATAAAAAGGGGATGGCCTTTTGCTATGAATTTTGAAAAAGGGGGAAAAATAAAATTGAATTATATAGCGAAAAGAAAAATAAAAGGAAAAGAGAAAAGAGGAAACCTAAGAAAGGGGTGGGGTTTGAGGGAAGGGATGAGAGGGGAAAAGATAGGGGCTTTTTGCTTTGGGGGAGATTGGACTGCTATAGAGGAGAGGAGAGACTCACTGATTTCTGGTAGGAGTTGGAGCTCGGCATTTTAGTGGTAGCTCAAGTGGAGAGAAATGAGGAACTAGTAATGTTGAGTGGTAGCTCAGCCTTGGAGGCGAGCTGAGGAGCTAGTGACTCTCTAGTTGTGTGTGGCCCCTTTGCGGCTCGGGGGGCTGAGGGGGAAGAAGAGTACCCCTAGCGATTCGCTGGGAGGTACCGGTGAGTTCGTTGTTGTCGGCAAGCAGGAGGAGCAGGAGCAGGAGCGGCTGGAGCACCGGAATCATTGCTGCAAGCGAATCAGGCCAAGGTATGTTCCTGAACTAAGTAGTTAGAATGCATAGTAATTTATGAAAGGACAGCGTAAATTTTATTTGTTGATCTGGACGGCGAATTTTTATTAGGGTTCTGGTGGACTGTGTAAAAAGAAAATATTTACTGCTCATGATTCTTGACTGTGCAACCATTATTTTTGCCCTGGACCATGGAAAAGATTATTATTTAATGTTGTTCCTTCCCTGCGAGTTCATAGTTTAAACTCCAGCATTTTCCTGGTATAAATCCACCGAGTTTCTATGGTGAGAGTCCTTGCGTTTTCTAGTCTAATCCCATTGTGTTATATGGTGAACTTTCTGTGTTTTGGAGGTTTATCTTTTCCCTGCGTGGGTAGTTACTTTTTCTGCGTTTTTAGGGTTTAAACTTGCGTTCTACCTTCCTGGAGCGACCTTATCCCTGGATCCTTGCCTTGATTGATTGATTCTGGCAGTATTAATGTATCCCTGTCCGCATAGACTAATTTTCTGCTCACCTAGGGTGCACCCATTCTGCCCAACCTCCTGCATCTTCCAGAGCTCAACGACCACCCTCAACCTTTAGCAGCGAGTTAGATTCTTTGGAAGGTTAAAATGAAGGACTTAATTACTTCCTCTTTCCACTATTGAGATTGTTGCGCCTCCTAGTTAGTCGTTCTAGGTTAGCTGCTTAAGTCTGGTGTATTATCGGATTTGGACCCAGCGGCGGCCGTGTCAATCGGATGGTTCTACCTGTGTTTTGACTACCCTCTAATTGCTCCTGGCCAGTTGCCTCTGCGCGTAGGTTCCAGCGAACTCGCCTACCTACCTGCCTTGGAATGGCCTCACCGAGTTCTCATGAGCTTCGCCCTTCTGGCGATTGCCTTATTTCCAGGCTGCCATCTTAAAATGCATTGAATCTGAACAGTGATACGTTGGCCTATTACTGGGGAACATAACCGTTGTTTTTTTTTACCTTCGTAGGGAAGGGTCCGTCTTATTTAAGATACCACGGCTACCAGTGAACGGGGTGTCGACCTGGGTAGTTGATCCGGTGGCCGTAGTGTCCTTGGTAAGTGGAAGAATCAGGCGTGATCTTCTGGTCATTTAATTACAGCGCTATTTAATACCAAGGGAAGGATCCTGTCATCTGTATAATGATAATGTCTTCTAGTTCCAATGCTATATTTTTTACCAAAGATATGATTATTTATGGCTGTTTGGTGGGGCTGCTAACCTCTAATCGTGGTGGATAGCACGTGGAGGTTAAGGTTGCTGTGCGAATCTGGCAAAAAGGAAATTTTTTATATGTATATTATGATTTAAGATGTGAACGTAATTTTCCATACTTCCATCGTTATAAAAGATAGTAAGATTGTGACCAACGAAGATAAATTGAAATTAAGAAAAATAGATAAGGTCCTTGATATATATAATTACAGTTTTATGATTTTATACTTTAAGAATCTCTGAGAGAGATTTCATGCTAATATAGATATCAACGATCAATAATACAAGGGTTTGGGTCAACTGATTTTAAAGCCTTTTTATATTTAGTGATGCAGGAAACATTGAAATGGCATTAAGAAATAAAGTTAATGATTGTATTTAATTATAACTTGCTAATTGCGCTTGAGGTAATTAAATTGATGAGCCAGTTGCACGACCTTAATAAGGTAGAAGGACGAGAAAATAAATACAACTGATTGTTATATTAGATAGAATATTCAGAATTAGCGTGGACTATTAATTATTAGCGATGAATGGATTAGTTTAGCATTGAGGACTTGAAATTTAATCAAGCAGGATTTACAGCAAACGATTTTGGTCATTTCAGAAAATGAGTTTTAAATTTTAAAATTATGGGTTCATAATTAGAGGGCGCACGAATGTCTTATTACAGCTGTCTCTGGATGCCAATCTTAATTTCTGGAGGGTTCTGATCCCTATCCCAAATTCGTGACAGTTACATTCACCTTTTTAAAAACCTAAACTGCAATATGACATGCCCTATCAATTTGCCGTGTTAGTATGGTTGGGGACAGCGTGGCGCAAGGTGGCATGTTTTCAAGTTTTACTGGCATTCATGATTTGCAACCTTAAACGCCGAGGAAAGTCCAGCAAACACAAAAAAAAAACGTTGTCAGAGTTACATATCAGCTTTTAAATTGTTTATTATTACATACGCGCCCCTCAAAGTCCAGCAAAAAAAAAAGGGAAAAAGAAGACGTTGTCAGAAATATCTATTAGTTTTTAATTTGTTTATTCACGCCCACGCGCCCTTCAAAGTATGGTCATTTAAAACCTTGTCGTAATAATTGGCGCGTTGGTTCAATAGGACCTTTTAAAACGGTGAGGTTATGGTAGCGTTAATTGGGATAATATACCTCCTAAATATGGTGTTAGGATTCTTGTAGATCCATTTTAAACAGCGGTGTTTGTTGTTGTGCTTAAACAGGATATTATTTAAAATATGCTGATTTTTGGATATTGCCCTTAAAATGTTTTCATTCTTTAGATAAATAGTATTTTTAGGTTTACTTAATTGTGCCTTAAGGACGTTGGTATTTCAACGGTGTAACATTAAACAGTGTTATTGTTATGGTCTTTTAACTAGAAGGACTATTGTTAAGTTAAATAGAATTTGTATTATTTGTCAAGTTACAAGGATTATATGCGTCATTGGCAATAATGATATTGTTTACATTAAAGTGTTAATGATGAACTTAACTCCAATATTAATATTGCGCAATTCAATGGTAATTCAGGTTTAATTTGTAATAATAATAGGTGTCGTTAAGTTGCAATGTAAAGGAAATGGTTGAATTGCAATATTATTATTTGTTTAATTGAAAAGTAGGATGAAGTTGAATTGCAAGGTTATTATTCATTTAAGTGAAATGCTAATGATGAAGCTTAACTGCAATATCCATATTTTGGTGACTCTGGTTTAAATTGTAATAATAATAATTGACGCTAAGATGCAATGTTGATGATAACGGTTGAATTACAATGTTACTATTTGTTAATTGAATACTGGGATGAAGATTGAATTGCAAAGTTATTACTCGTTAATGAAGTGCTAATGATAAGGTCTATTGCAATGCAATAATTGTTAGGTCATTCCAATGTATGGTAATAATTTAGAAGGAAGGGCAAGATATTAAGGAAATTGTAATGTTCGACCGTATGGTATTGATACCGTTGCCCAATCTTGGTGTTTAGCAAAAACAAAAATGCAATGCGCATGTGATTATTGCTTGTCCCTGAACTAGCGCAAGTTGACCTTATAACTTAACTTTGGGGGGTCGAGATTATAGGCTATTACCTTGATGAAGTCTTCGGGTCTCAATAGTGGTTGGTCGAGTTGAGTCTTCCTGACTTGCGTCTCCCGTAGAGGTCATGACGGTCCCTGACTTGTAGTACTTGGCGATACGATTTTGCGTATTATGTTCATGTCGGGCGGGATATAGACACCCCTTGTAGCTTAGTATCTTTGTCTGTGTGTAAATCCGGTGGAAGGAATCCAGTGTCGTATCAAGAGTCTCGAGCTGTTTAAAGGCACAGTTCCACTCTTGCGACACACTCTGAG
>SNQJ01S0084678.1:35127-49403 GCA_010110895.2 Picea sitchensis | reverse complement strand
TAACCCCCTAGTAGATCAGTAGCATGCATGCATAGTTTTGTCTTGATTGCAGGAAGCTTTGTGGAAGGAGCAGCAGCAGCAAGGAGATAACAACTCAACGGAGGATCTACTTCAACCGTCGATAAAAGGTTATTTCATTCTTCCCGTGTTTGCCTGAGAAAAGGGGTTGAGATTTTGGGTAGAAGGTTAAAAGTTAAATCTTGAGGGTCATGATCTGCGTATAAGTTTAGAGCCCTAGCTTATTAGTCCATAGGGTAGAATACCCCACAACACTCTCCCTCGGCATGGCTAGGCCAGGAGGGTCGGGAATTCTCTAAGTAATTGTGAGGAAGACCCATTGTTCGCAGGTTCCTTTCGAAGAGCAGACAGAGTGGAAGAGCATGAGGAAGAAGTGAATCCAAAAAACATCGAGTGGGAGAGTTAACCTATGGGCTTACATGACTCCCTTCTCTGCAATTAAACCTCATAACCATCATAATCATTACTCACAGGAGATGTCCTCCCATCCTCTGCGGGCAGTAATGGTTGCCCTTCATTCAAGACTGAAGTGAAGGGTGACGACCTGCCATATTTATGGCTTGAGGCCTGGGCAGGCTATGTGGCCTCCCAATGCCACGTGGCACCCCATCCAGGAATTAGCTTATAAGTTAATCATTACAATAATGGTACTTAAGTGAATTATTAAGAAAAGTAAAAATGTGTTTACGGAGGTAATTAGTTTGTGGAGAATAACTATCCCTAATGAGGTTTAAATAATTAAATGCCAAAGAGTTGTATTTTAAGAAATATTAATTAAGTATTTTAATCGGTTTATACAAGAGGGACAAATTTCATTCTCTAGCTAAGCGATTCTAAGCACCGTAATGATGACATGGTGAGTCGTGATGGGTTCACATGTCAAGTGGATACTGAGCCACATACACCAAGAGACAGGTGCATTGTGGTAGCAAGGACCTAGGTGATAAACGAAACTCAATCTCAACCATTGATTATCACGGGTCCCACTTAGAAAATCGAGAAATAAGGGCAAGTTGATGCTGACTAAGAGCATCATTGTGATGACGCATGTCAATATTTAATTGGTTGACGAGTTGAGTGGGGTCTAGTAGGACATGTAAACCTTAGGAACTTAATGGATCCTAATCGTAGGATGGGAGATCTTGCGTGCAACAAGACCATCCATCAAGGGGAAAGGGAATATTCCTCGATACCTTGGGTTCAAGGTAGTGATATTGCGTGAACTGCTCAAACTTTGAATGGATGGTATTGAGAAGGAATATTCCTCGATACCTTGGGTTCAGGGTAGTGAAACTGCATGAACTACTCAAACTTCGAATGGATGGTATCGAGAAGGAATATTCCTCAATACCATATCCATCGGAGGTAAGTGAAGAGTGCACTGGAAGAAGGTTTGAGCAACGATAGTTGTAGGCCTGCATGGACTGAAGTTCCACCATGGTAGGCTAGGCTAGTTCCATGTCAGAACCAAGGCATCATCACTTCAATTAGAGTGGAAAATGATATGTCACGTGGATGTCATGTAGCAGTGAAAGGGATGTTTCCTATCTAAACCCGAGAACTTGGGAAGGTCACAACTTCCGTCCCAGAGCTATGTTTTAGGTGAAGTTATTTTTGTTGGAAAGATTTTGATGAGTAGAAGACGATGGAGTTGTGAAAGGAAGGAAGTAAGATAGTTTATAAAAAAACAAAAAATGTAATACCCCATCCCTTAAAAGGAACTTAAGGGGTTGGGTGTGTGAAATTGATTCTGTCTTGAAAATGAGGAGGGATTTCCTTCACATAATTCTGAAATACGGGATGAGACCTATCCCTTCACCATCACTATCGCCCAGAAAAATTGTAGCTAAGTATTATGAAGTCCAAATATTTACTATTAGAAGAGATGGAAAATTGTCATTAGATTCCATGCTAGAGAGTCCCACATACTGTGAAATATGATCTATTTTTCTGGGACATATAAAGGCATCTACACCAAATGGACAAAATGTCGCAAATTTTGGTGCATAAGTCTTTTTCTTGTCCCTGAAATAGTTCTCACTACAAACCTTGAATGAGGAAGGTTCAATAAAAGACCAACATTCTTGCATTGCTTTCCCTATTGGAAGAAATGGAACATGAGCACCTACTCTAGGTTTATTTACAACCCAGGATAGTCATATGTATTCCACTCAAATGAGATCCATCCTACCTCTTGGAACAACTGTTGACATTCGGGATAAGCTTTAAAGAAGTCAAGACCAATTGGCTCATGTCGTATCACACCATTGTGTTTCATGATGCAATGCTTGAATGCAAAGGTTTTGTTTTACCTAGAGTTTTTTTCAATATTTGACAATGCCAGACAAGAAGCCTGGTAGTCGAGGGTTTTGAGGATGAATGGAAAAGAAGGATCAGGTGACTTTGTTTGAATCCTTATAATGATTCAAATCATTTGTAATCATACATAAAGACTGCAAGTAATGTTTAAATCAGTGATGATTACAACATTTTTTACAAAAGACAACTCAATCAAAGTATGAAATGGAGGGGTTCTCATGGTAAGTAAGAATAAAAAATTAAGAAGGGATAATAATTTTAATGTGTGGAGAGGTTAAAGTCATATAACATAATATATTTCACAGTTTTTGTATATATAAATCCCCAAGTTACGATGAATAATTAGAAATAGAACTTGCTTTACCTTAATTACCTTTACTTGTGTTGTTTCATTTGTTGGGTTGAGAAAAGAAACAAATCCTTTAACACTTGAATGTTGGACTAGAAATGTTATTGATACTAATTGTTCATGCATGAAATCCAAATCATAGTTGAAAGTGCCAAATGACCTTGAATCTCCATTTCTTGGATAAAGATAATCTTTAGGTAAGATCATAAGATATTCTCATGACATAATGCATGAGAATAGCTTGCTTGTCCAAAGATCGCGTTCATTGTTGGCGTTTGTTGACAGTTTGACCACAAGTTTGATCTTGCCACCATGTTAGATGTCAGTTTGACCACAAGTTTGATCATGTCACCACGTTAGATGAGTTGGAGCTAGGTTCGATTTCATGAACACAAAAACATATTTATATGGTATTTAGTAAAACCCATATGCTCGAATTTTCTCTAAGATAGTAGATATACAATCGATGAAGCGCTACCAGATTTGTAGTTGCTASAGTGTTTTTGGAAATGAAATCCAGTAGGAAATCAATGTTTTGGCACATAGGAATGCTACATATTTCACTTTTCGATGCATAATGACCTGAGAATGATGATTAGGGATGAACATAGGAAGCTTGGATGATATGTCTGAAAGGAGTATGTTGAAGGTTGGCTGAGGAACTAAAATGTTGAGAATTTTGGTAATAAACAATATTGTTTTCTTAAGCGAAATTTTGACAATTTGGCTAAATTTTAATTTTTTGAAAGAAAAATTAGCTAAATATCTTCATATTTTCAATATAAAAACATGGTAGCCTAATTTATGATAAGAATTATCCATATATTTATACTTTTCGCCTAGAAATAAATTTTTTTCATAAATATGTAATTGGCTTCTTAACATTTTTGTCAAATCCATGATTGTGCATTATAAATTTTAGGCAATATTTTCTATATCTAAAATTTTAGGTAGCTATTGATACTCTTGAGAATACCATGAACTTCTATTTGAAATCATATAAGTATTTGTATGAGACAACATTTTTTAATACTTGACTTTTTTTGTTCACTTATTTCAACATGTATGTGGTATACTCCCATGGTATACCATGTTGTATATAGTGTTTTCATATTGGAATTTTTTAGCAAGTTGAAGAAAATGTTTTAAGTATTTATAATGATAGTTTCCAATGCCATTGTTTTTTGTTGCAAGTGTTCTATAATTTCTATGAAAGGTTGATTTTTCTCTAGATGTTCTAATATGGTATTTAGTATTATTATTTGTCAGTGATGCATAAGTGACATTCATGCATTGGTGTTTTTGCCTAACTTTCAAGGTAGTAAAAAAATATTAATGGGTTATTGCCTAAGATAAATGATACGTTTTTTTTATAAATATGATTTCATTTCCAAATAGTTTGATAAGTTTTAACATATATGATTTGAAAAAAAACATTGGTAAACAATCATTCAAGTTACACTAGCACGCTATCAGAAATATGAAAACTGTGAAACCAACTTCTGCAAATGTTGGCCTTCTATAGAAGATTGGATACACCTGTGGATGGATGAAAAAAGTATGATAATGTTGAACTCCAAAAAAAAAGGACTGGACTTTAATGAACTCTTGAAATATTCCAAATGTTGCGAAAAAAAATAATTTGTTTTGTTGATGAACAAATAGGGGGTTGTCTCAAGCTCTGTAACAATATAGTATAATGCAAGGTTAAAATAAATCTCTATTTCAACCTTACACAAACTTTATCTCTTTGAAACTACTTCCTTTCTCATTCAAACAATCAATATGCCATTTTTATTTGCAAAATAAATCAAACATTTGCAACTGTTGTACATAAGATGAAGCCATACAATCTCCAAGCATTCCAAACTTGTAGTACAATTTTTTTCATGTGAATGAAGGTGATGAAGTCGAACATGAGAAAAAATTATTGAATTATCGGTCATTGATGTATGTTGTTAACCAATGTGAAACAACTCACATTGATGACAATGAGTATCAAGGTACCTTAATGCATTCTGACATGTACTAATAGAGGTGTTGAATTTGATTGACCTGCAAAATCCGACAATCATGAGACATTAATGTATTCCCATTGATGTCAACAATGAAACCTGCCATTGATGTATGCAAGCTCCAAGGCGCTATAACATCTCCCATCTTGATCCCAGATAAGATGTTGAAGTTGATGGGTCAAGACTTGTTGGACGAAGGGCCTTAATGAATCCTACATCATCTAACACGAGCATAAAAAAAATGATTTTTGAAGAACCATAATTGAATCAACAACATGATGCAGAAATTTATTATGAACTTTGACAGCCAAAAACCTGGTTTTCAAGAAAAGCTCATGCCTAATTGTGCCAGAGTCTTGGATTTCACAGTTAAAATTATTTTTTTCTTTACTTATTTATTTATTTGTTTACACTAACCTACTTTACTTGGAAAATAAAACATTTTCTCAAGTGTAGGAGTATTTCCAATGGAGCCATGTGTGTAATAGGATTACAAATATACTCGTATTCAAGTTGGGAAAATATGTTGTGATAAATGTCAGGATATGAGGGACCAATTGCTCTGATTGATATTGTGCCAAGAAATGTTGGAGAATGGAGTGATTTTTTGGCCTGATGATTCTCTGGAACCAAAGTTCAATATAGTCATTATTCCCTTGGTTTTATTTTTCCTTAGTACTGGCTTGCATGTCCTCCTTTGTCATACCCTATGGATCTTTGAGTAATTGGATCTTGCACAAAGGAATCAGACACAAATTTGCAATAAATTCTTCAATATCTTGTTCCATTTCCTGCTCTCCATTCAATGTTGTCCATGGTTCTTTGGTCTCCTTTGCAAATTGGCAAGGGTGATCAAAGAAATATTCTAAATATACTTGGTGTAGATGTTCCTCATGGAACTTTTGTTCTTCCATCACTTCCCAAGATGTAGATATATCTTCAATTGCTACCATAACTTGATAAAGTTCTTGAAGCATCTTTCTTACCCAAAAAAATCTCGAGCATTCTTAAATTCTTCTTTTTGGTTGATGGATCTTGTCTTGCATATGGATTAGTACATGGGGGGGCTCTTGCAACACCCAAAAAAAAAAACTCTACCTTAATGTTAAATGAAATATAAAGAAACAAACACACCGCACCAAGCAAAATTCAACATGTACTCGGGCGCCTTCATGCTACTAAGCTCATGTTGTCACTAAGTTTTTTGTTGACATGAATTATCTTTTTCCTTTCCATGAATCAAACAAAAAGAAAACACATTGTATCAACATTCTTTAGATTTAGTGAGATAGCATACTCACTATAGTGAATGCACATGTTCTTACCTCTCGTCTTACTGTCACTATCTCACTGCATCTAGAGTGTTAGTATAACAAAAAATCATATGCAGAAACAAAAAAATAAAATGAAGAAATGAAAACCAAATTACCAATGTCTAATCCCTTAGTATCTCCTCAACAACGACTTCAAAAATGTCGGACTATTTAATTGCTTAAATTCGAGACATAAAATTATGAACCAGGGTGTTCCTAAACTTGTGAGATGTTGGAGAAATTTATGTAGGACTAGAAAGATAAACTACACTAAAATGATTTGACTAAATTCAAAGGGGAAGTTAGCTTAATAAATCATTTATAGGAGTCAATATTAAACGTTGAGGCTATAATCATTGATTTGGTTACATTTTTTTACTCCAGTCAGAAATATTCATGCAACCATATAGTTCTCTCAATGATTCAAGTGACTCCCTAGCTTATCAAGCATCAAAATCAATGCAAATAAATCTTGCAGAATTGAATCCAGAAATCACAAAGTTTAATCAAGGTCCTATAAATTTCATTTTGTTGGAATTCATGTGGTCACAACTAGTTAATATTTTTGGTTGCACACCACACTCGATCATTTACACACAGACATAAATTAAAGATCATAAAGTAAATGAACAACAATGGCATGAATCAAATCAACAGAAAACAGTTGGAATGCAGTTCAACATGAGTGTTCTAGCTACTTAAGATTTATTAAGATTACATCTTCTCATAACACTTATTACAATGTTTTTATCTGCTCACAAATCAGAACATTCTTGCATATCATTTTAGTCAATAACTAGTTCTAGATATCCATGTTTCTCTATTATCAAACCACACTAATCACACCAAAGGAAATTAAAAAAAAATGCATAACGAAACAGTAAGAAAATTAACCTATGAAATATAATAACAACGCATAAATTAAATATAATAAAACAAGTTGACTAATGTGCAGCGCATACTTAGGTCGGGGGGCCTTACTAATTGAGCATTCACTATGGTAAGACCACAGTGATTAACTCACAATGTGAAAAATCAAAGTATTTTTATTATCATCAACAAGAATTTTAAGAATACAAAGAAAAACAATCCTCTTTACAACGAGATTCTTTCCCCAATGATGTACAATGAATTCTCCCTACAAGATTGAAATCCCCCCTCATTTATACATACAACCTATCTTTCATAAGAGGAAAGAGGTTACAACAAGTTGATACCAATCCCTTAACATGTGGATCTACAACCATCACATTTTGGATTTAGTTTGATTAAGACAATTGTGGTTGAAGGAAATCATAACAATCTCATCTCCAACAAAACCCACATTCCCAAATTTGTGTACAAGAGGCACAACCATTCAAAACATCAAAGAACTACCGGATTTCTGAAGATGACAGTCAAATGCATGAATGCTACCGGATTTTTGGGAATGGAATAAGAAAATCTATTTGAAGACATGCCCATACATCCCTTGTTGTGCACTTTTAGAGAAATATTCCCACTTGTTTCCTAAACGGCGATATTCGACACAAAACCCGTGTCATGGAATTTCTTCATTTGTCCTCATCTTCCTGCAAATGGCGTGTCAAAACCATCCCTGGAAACTGCTTGCTACAAGAAATCTTGTAGCAAGGGTGCTACCAGATTTATGGAAGTGCCATAGAAATATATGGAACTTTTCAAGTGGTTAGGTAATCACAAGATCTATTCTAAATAAACATCAAAACATGGAGAATTACTAGAAATCATTAATTAAATACTTGATGAAGCTTCTTTGGAGTGTAAACCTTTTAAAATGGGTAGATGTAGTAATATGGGCTATGAAGAGGTGAAGATGAAAGGGAAAAATGGGAAAAAAGGGTTTATCTGGTATTGTAAGACATATCAAAATTGGGGTTCAACGGTATCCTAACCTCATGTCAATTTTGGAAAATATCTTTGCTCCTTTCAGTTGATCGAAAAAATCATCGATCCTTTGTAGACTTGTTATTTACAGTAACCTTATTCAGTTGTCTAAAGTCAATACACAACCTCAATTTTCCATCATTTTTCTTCAAAAAAATCATCGGGGTACCCCAAGGTGAAAAGATTGAGTGTATGTGTTCCCCTTCTTCAACAACTCTTCTAGTTGCATCTACAATTATTTCATCTCTAGTGTGCTCAATTTATATGGATTTTTGGACACTGAGGCAACTCCAGGAATTAATTCAATAGAGAAATCAATGTCTATTTTTGGTGGCAAGCCCAACAATTCCCCAAACACATATTCAGACTCATTCAATATTGGATATTATTCAATATTTTTCACCTTAGTTTTGGTCAACTCTTCCATATGTGTTGAATATATCTGACACAATTTTCTAAAACTTCTTTTTAATTGCAATGATGAAATATCTTTGATGGATATGGGCCTTGGAATACTTTGTAATGACTTCAAATCCCATTCCACATCAAGGCATGTGGAAACATTGTTGTAGAAGTTTAGGAAAACATGATGCTTGCCAACCAATCCATGCCAATTAAGCAATCATATGACCCAAATGGTATGATGTTCAAATCTGCTTTAGCATTGACCATATTCATGTTCACTGGTCAATCCTTGACAAGTTCACTAATTTTTCTCTTCATCCTAGTGGCTAGATGAACCATCCAAGACTTTTTATGCTTATATCTACTCAATTTAAATGTTTCAGCTAGATTATGATCTATATAGCTATGACTAGCTCCAAAATCAATCAAAATGGCTATGGGTTAATTATCGATCCTACCTTCCACCTAAATCATGTGGGATTGATAGTCTTCTTGTCTATTGTCCAAGATTTCATAAATCCTTGGAATGCTCTTCCGATATCTTCCATTGTATCAACTTCCTGGATGTTGCGAATTGTCCTCATCCTTTCTCCTTTGTGAGGACAATATTTATACATGTCATCTCCTTCGCATCCCCAACACTTAGTCGGTTATTGTCTTGGCATCTTCCCCAATGAATCTATTATTATAGGTTCACCTCATTCTTGTTTCCCTTGTTGATATGATTGTGAGTTGTTCTTAAAGAAAGGTTGTTTGAATCCTTTCTTCCTATGATCCATCTTGCTTTTTTTTTTCATCCTTATATAATGATGGCATTCCATTCAAAAACATATGAATTTTAACCTTGTCATCCTTGAAGAGATATGCATACCTCAATATCTCCAAGAATTTCTTCTCATACTCTTTCATGGCCATGCTTCATAGCTTGAGCTCAAAGAATTCCTACATCTTCTTGCTTAACAATGCTCAGACAAGTATTGTTTTTGGAAGTAGTTTTTGAACTATTTACAATAAATTCTCTTCTCATCAATATGTTTGACCTACTTTAGCTAGTCCCACCACATGGAATCTTTCCCTTGAACATGATATACGACAATCCTTGCTTCCGGATTTGATGAATAACTATGCAACTCAAAATATTTTCTCATGCCCAATAACCAAGCTTCAACATCTTCATCCTTCCTTTGCTCTCCATCAAATGGTGTTGGATTGAGATTCCTAATCTCTCCGTGCAAAATATCCAACTCCAACTTCCTTCGTTGATGTTTGATAGGGAGCACACTTTTGTTGCTCTCTAATCCTGAAAATGCATGTGCTCTTATGGTTGAATGTTTGGGTCAATGGTGGTATCTAATAGCACTTCTTGATTATTTATATCCCCTTGGATCATCCCTCCTATCACAAGATCTGAGTGGTGTTGCATGTCTTGTATTGGTTTCATGTTTTGTGCTAGAATCTTTATTGATTTGTCTTTGTAAGTTATTCAGACTCTGTAGGAACTAAGTATTAATATGGTTCTTCTCTTCTTGAGCTCTTATCAGCCGTTCATTATCTTCTCTATAGATTTGCACTTCCCTTTGCAAGCTCTTCATTGTCTTAGCTAGCTCTATAGGTTCCATTATGCTTGTATGTCCATGGCACACTATTTCTACATTTCTCAGGTTGATATGTAATCCTTTGATTTCATTCTCATGGTTGTAATATCCATGCACATCATCCATCTCTCTAGTCCTCATACTCATGTTGATATGCACCCCTAATTCTGCAAAATATTCATGCAAGAATTACTATTAGAAATTATACATATTGTAAAAATTCTCCTTAATTAGGCTACATGCCCTTCTTCATCTTAATTTCTGAGGAAGAATGATACATTATTCAAAACTCTGAGCATTCAGAGATGATCTCCTTTGAATTATATTTTCAATGATTTTATTTGAGCCTCATTTCAGGTTCTGAGCTAGAAGTTATGGATTTTTGAAGTTGACATTTCTACTCAATTGTGCTTTTCCTGACTGGTACAATATGGGTCAAAGGCCAACTTTTTCCACATGTAGAAAGAAACTTAGTGAGAACCGGGAAAACTTTTATAATAGACGTTGATATTATTCCCAATTTTGAGTACACATCAACTTCCAGATGGGACATATGATGCTCCCTTCAAATTCTACATCAATTTGAATTTGTCAACTTTGTTTTTTTGTGGTTTCTCCGAACTTGGAATTTTTAGCAAAAAATGTTATCTCCAAAACAGAGAAAAACTGGGAAAATTTTAATGATACAAAGTTGTTTGGATTGCTAAGCAGGTAAAATGTCGAATATATCAAATTTTCCATATTTATGATCTAGGGTCCATTTTCCTCTCCTAAAGGTCTTAAAAATCCCCAAAATAGTGGATTTAGACCTATTTTTCCACCTCCACTCCACACCCTTTGGAACTTGGCCAAAATCCCAATTAGTTATACCATATTTTCAAGTATACTTCTTGGACTCACAATAAAACTTTCATCAATAACATAGCCTTTGTTAAAGAATGCCACAATGTTCTTAAAAAAACTCTTATTTGCATTTTCTGGAAATTTAGAGAAGAATTGGTCTGTGACCCTCATGACAACTTTTGTAGGCCTCCTCATTGCAAACTTACCATTTAAATTTCATTTGATTCTAATTTTTCCTAATCTTGTTATGGCCAAAACAAGCTTTTGACTCTAGACTTGTTTATTTATTTGTATCTATCTTCATCCTCCTTTTCTTTTATTTTCTTCTCTTATTTTCTCTTATTCTCTTCATCCTCTTTTTCTTTTTCTTTTTCTTTATTTTCTTATCTTCTATCATGTGTTGCAAGAAAAAAAAATTCTTCCTTGAAACTTGGTGTATCGTGCCCTTTTATCTTCCCTGTGCGAAATGCCTTATCGCACTTTGAAGATTTTTCTTCCATGGTGTATTGCACCTTGGAAATTTTCTCCTTGCGGTGTATCACATCTTTTTATTTTCTTTTCTCGTGAGAAAGAAAATCTTTCCTTGTGACATATCACATCTTTTTATTTTCTTTTCCCGTGACAAGGGAATCTTTGTTCCTTCATATCTCTACTTTAATGCATCCCAAAATTATATTTTTGTGCGGTGCACTGCACTAGAAAAATATCTTGGTGCAATGCATCACACCACAAGAAAATATTTTCTTGCAATACATGGAAACTTCTCAAGTTTCAAAATTTCCTAAGTCTTCCTTTTTTTCTTTGTCCTTCTCTTCTCTAAAATTCTCTAAGATTTTCTCCTTCCTTCATTCTGTATCACATCTTAAGATAGTTCTTCTTTGCAGTGTGTTGCACATATGATTTTTTTGATGTGACATGTCACATATTTAAGAGATCTCCCCTTGCGATATTGCATCGTGAAAAAAATGATTTCTTTGTGACAAAGAGATTTCTCCCACCTTTATCACATCTCAAGTTTTACTTTTTGAACGGTGTATTGTACCAGAAAAATATCTTGGTGCGATATGTTGCACCATAAGAAAATATTTTCTTGTGATGCACTTAAATTCTCTAAGTTTTTCCCAAAATTTCGATATCTTCCATCATCTTTTCTCCTTCCTTCTCCCTTTGTTGCATCTTAAAATTATTATTTTGTGTAGTATATGGCACCACAACATTTTATTTTTGTGCAATGTGTCGCACCAAGAAAATATCTTGGTGTGATACATCACACCACAAGAAAATATTTTCTTACAATATGTGAAATTTTACCAAATTTTTCTCAGAGTTTCTAAGCCCCGAAGTCTTTTATTCCTGGTGACAAACATTGTATCACATGGAATTGTTTTTCCATGTGATACACATTGTTTGACACCAATAATTTTTTCATGTGATAAACATTTTATCGCAAAAATTTAACTAGTTTTGTCTTAGTCGTTTTTTTGGAATTTCAAATTCACGACTGTCACGGAACCCACCAACTCAACCCTCTGAGCCGAGTTCGGCCACTTAAAGTCCAAATCGACCTTTGCCTATCAATTTGGCCCTTCTTCGTGCTAGATAACCCAATACAAAATTTGAGGGTTTTGACCCTGATTAACACATACACACACTTTGTTGTTTTACAACATAACCATGCAGGCCTGGTGTTGCAACCATGGCTTTAATACCACCCTATAGCATACCTACTACTAAACCCAACAAAATACCATGATAGCCCTTAAATATAAATGTTTGTAGCATGATAAAAATTCCCATGCAACTAAAATATTTTTTTTTAAATGTGAATGCAACTATTTAAGCACACATAAGAACATTAAATCACTCAGAGCATAGAGTAAAATGCACTAGTAAGACTATAAATAAAGACAGTAAAAAGAACACTTATTTTGTAATCAATCACACAATTGACTGCAAATGACAATCGTTCCTAAATAAAGACAGTAAGAAGAGCACTTATTTTGCAATCAATCACACCACTGGTTGCAAATGACACTTGTTCCACCCAGCCATAGACTGTGTTTCTTCATTTCTCTCAATAGAAGGTCACCTTCAAGCTTGGGTTATCAATTCGAGAAAAAAGGATTTATCCTTTGGTTTGTTATTGTCCACTCGCGACCCAATACTTAATAAACTAAACTCTACAACAATTCCAATACACCATCTCTCTTTCCCTTCAACCTCCACAACCCAAGGAATGGGATCCACTTCTCTACCATGCAGTTCCTTAGGCTATCCCACTTCCCTCCAAGGCCCCAGGACAGGTTGGCCAAGAAATGTCTCAACTAGGGACTCCACGAACTCCAACTATACAGGAGTTCGCATAGCAACAATCTCACCTGCTCTTGGGCAATTTTTTCCATAGAAATCTCAATTACATGCCTAACAACCTACTTCTTCATGCATTTACCAGCACCAACAAGCTATCCTCAATACCCACTATGTTTGTCTTCTCTTCCTAGCACCCAAAACTCTCTTGCCCTCTTTCTCTTTATCTGTAAAAATTGTCCTCTCTCCCTATTCGAATTTCCTTTTGTCCCATGCATGTTTGACTCTCCCAATTCCCAAGGTTGATTGTACTCTACCCATGCTTTCAATTACTAGGTTAGGTGACTTTCCCACCAAACCTCTTAAATGTATTCAATGAATGGGTTTTGAAATAACCCCCCCATGACTCTATCTGTGTTGACGATTTATTTTGTTTTATTATTTTCAATGTACATCATTTAGATATTACATTGCTTGGCCCAAGACCATGCATCATACTTACAATATACATCACTAATCTAAAGATTAAAAATTGAGATATTACATGTCTATTGTAAACAAAAACCAACATTTTATTTCTTTTAATTAATGTAAAAAGAATATATTAGCATGGATCCATTTTAAATCATACAACCTTCTCCTATTTCAAAGGTCGATACTCAAGTTGTGGCATCAAATTGTTAATTCTCTTACCATATGTTGATATCAGATCTCCTTTGGCTTTATTTATATATTTCCAATATCTCTTCATCTTCTTAAGCTTAGCTTGAAAATTCCTTAAATATGAATATTTTTTCTGGAAAATCATCATTCAATATATTTTTTAATCTAAAATATATTTACAAAACCAACTCTATAAAGAACCCCTTATGGTAGTAACAAATTTAAGTAACCTTAACTATTGAAAATAATTTTGCAAACATTCCATAGTGCTTCACAAGTTTAAAAGTGGTGTTTCCAATATTCTTTAATTCCACTTAATCTAAGAAGTTTCCATCAATTTATGGAGCCCTTCTAATGAATTGTCATTACATTATGGACAAATGACCTCTAAGTTAGGAATGGAATACCCTAAATGGAAGTTGTCACCTAAACAATATGTTCTCTCTTATCCAACAATCCTCTCTAGTCAACATAATTTTCAGACTTGGACCCCTTCTACATAAGGATTTAAAGATCTTCAACGTTCCTCCCTAGTCAACTGAAT
>SNQJ01S0084678.1:18690-30947 GCA_010110895.2 Picea sitchensis | reverse complement strand
AGACCAATCCAAAGACTAGCCATTTCCCATCTAGAGAAGCTCCTTTCCTTCAGAGATGTGGGCCTTAAATCTTCATTGATAAGGCTTGGGTCAGGATTCAATGGGACTGCAGCAGATACTGGCTCTAACAATGCCTGCGCAACCCTACAGGTTCTTCTTTTCACTCTGGATTCACCTACTAGCAGAGAGTCTCGAGCTCGATCTTCCGAAGAATTGTACATGATTGACGGTGTCTTTAAGCTGCTCCTGAAGGACAGGCATGTGTGATTCTTGCTCAGTTTCAGCTGCTGGTTCTGCCACTGCTTTTGATTGAAATTACCACTGCCAGAGACTGGCTTGAAAAAACTACAACGAGCATTCATGAGTTGGGCTATTTGATATTGCATAACTAATAATTGAAAGAGTGTGACTGGGGACGATAGGAAAATAAGGACCTCTAAATATTTTGTCAGATGGACACAGACTGTTGGCAATCAGAATGTTAATCCGATTTACAGGAATCATGTCCTCTATTATTCGAGGACTGGGAAGCCCAAATATGGGGTATGGATCCGGAATCCATGCGTTGACCATCTGTCTATGTTTAAAAAAATGTATGTTATGACTTTTTTATTTTATTTTTTATTTTTTTCCAGTCGTCCAATGTTCCCAGCAGCTTTAGTTTGAAACATAGAATTGGAAAATAATAAAAATTAAGAGCCTTTCATTTCCAGATCTTCTCTAACGCAGCTTTGCCTGCTGTATGGATAAACGTTTTGAGGTGTAGGGAGGTTTACAATTGAGGGGTTAAATTTTCATGGATTTTACTACACAGTTTTATGGATTTTAACATAGATTTTTTTATTGCTTTATAAAACTTTGGTGAAAAACAACTAGAACGCCATATAATAAAGATATAGCACAACAAAGATGATAGAGATCCAGTAATTATTATTTTTTTATTTGAAATTCAATTTTGTTTTGTTTTTTCCTTTCACGTTGGTGTATGTATAATATAATTTTTGTTTTTTCCTCAATTATTGGTGCATAGTATACTTATCATGTTTGAATTCTACTTTGGAGTTAAATTTGGATTTATATTTAAAATGCAATATGGTAAGAGAAAAAGTAGTGGTTTAAAAATTTTATTTTTTAGATTACTTAAAATAATGAAAAGGAGAATTTAATTTTTTAATATAAAATTTGGTAAGAATAATTTTTTATTTTGAAGTTGCAAATATTAATCGTTACTATTACAAAATCAAATATCTTGAATTTATATATTAATAATAATGATTTTAACAAATTAAAATTGTAATTGTAATAAATATTTTATAATTAGATTTTGATGATGACAAATAAATAGATATTGGTGATGATAACTTGGAAAAGAACAAAATCATAAAACATTTAAAAATATATATATGAAGTAAAAAAAAAAATCAATTACAAAAATATCTAAAATAAACTTCTTAAAATCACTATGAATCCTGTAATTTTTATTTAGGAAAAAATATAAATTAAAAAAAAAATTAAGTACAAAAATAAATAAAATAAACTTCTTAAAAACACTATAAATCCTATAAATTGTAGTTGTAGTTAGATCTTATAAGTTTTTTTTCAAAATATACCCAAGGAGCATAATTATGAATTTACAAACCAAGTTAAATGTATTATGTAAACATCATAAACTTTATATAGTTAAAAGAAACTAGAACAACAAATTACCATGGAAAATTTTAGGGGTTAAATTTAGTTCATGGGTTAATTTTCCCTGTTTTTTCTCAAAAAGGATTTGTTTATTTCCACTTTTTCTAAAAATGACTTGCCCAAATTCCATAGAATAAAATTATTTAAGTTTAAAAATAGCCAAATTTTATAGAAACTATATAAAATCCTTATAAATTTGAATATTTTTACAAAAATATTGTCAAACATTTTAGAGTTTGCGGACTATTAAAATTTGTCAAGGTTTCTATATTTTGAGATAAATTTTCATCTTTAAAATTATCTGTGCAAACTACATTGATAAAGCATGTTGGAGAATTGAAAAAATTCTGACAACCGATCTTTTTCAATATGTGGTGCCAAGGTCGTCGCTATATGCATGATGTTGGTATCATAGAGTTGTAAATCATCTTCGTGTTCTTGAGAATATGTTGATCTCCATGATGCCTTTTGAATACTAAAGCTTCTTATAAAATGTTGTACCATACAACACATTTCAAGATAATTGAATTATACTTAATAGTATAATCTAAACATTCTACTTTTTGAACGCTATATTTTTTTGACTAGTTTTGTTCAAAATTTTGCAAGAAATTTAGAAAAAATGTTGGAATTGTAGATATCAATGGTTGAGATTGCATAATCCGAATGCAATAGGGATTTATCAAGGTTTAGAATCCATTTTTGCATTCAAAAATGCAATTTGAGTAATAGAAAATTGCAATTTTACCAACAATTACATAGCCAAATTTTGGTGGCGGTTGTCAAAAAAAGTCCAAAAGGTAGATTGTTTAAGGGAATCGGTAACTAGTTGAGATTACTTGGGTGAGGCCCAAGTTCAAATCAACCACTTGGGATGTCATTATAAACCCTGGGCTAGTGCCAACAACCACAAGCCAACACCTAGCCATAAACTTATGACTTAGCAAGGACTGAGACGCCTAGAAACACACCCATGAGGGGGTCTCATTCATGGGAGGTGTCTATCCTTCTAGCCTTATCAGAATGAGTCAAGATCTCATTAGAGATTGTCATGGCAATAGACATTATATTAGATCACTACTAAGTATATACATGATTTAAAGTTTTCTATATGAGTTGACATGCGTTGTGCTTTGGGATATTGAGTAATTTCAAGTTTTCTCATTTTGGTATTTTACTTTTTACCATGAGACTCCATAAATTTGTTAATTGTCATCAAGGAAATCCTTGGTTGAGTTAAAGAGATTGTCACTATAAACCTAGGTTTAGCATAGGTGTTTATAGGCATTAGTACATACCCATAAACCATACTAAGTAAGTAAGCCTAATTTGACCTTGAACAGAACCCCTATATGAAAGAGAGTGTCTTCCCAAAAAAAACATCCACAGCTTAACTAAACCCAATAATAATGCATTTCTCTAATATTTCTTCACCCCTCCCTTTTTAAACCCAATAGACTCTCATCTTAGTACCCGTATCCAAGTGTTTGCTTCGAGTTTGGAGAGTGTGTGTTTGCTTCGAGTTTGGAGACTCTGTCCCGAAGGGCATTCCCTGGATCTAGGCAATTTTGGCATCTTTTTCTGCCACTTTATCCTTTAGCCCTTCAATTTCCAGAATCCCATGTACAAGAAACAAAGGTAACCCTAGAGAGATGGGATGGCAGTGACAAGACACTTCCACTCCACTGAGGTAATATTTCGCCGAGAAGGGACAAACCAGAGTAGCGTTTGAGTAGAATATATGGAAGGCAATGGAAGCAAAGGGTTGTGTTCATGGAAAAAATCCCAAATTCGATGCGCGCAGATCCCTGGAGCTCTTCGAATTCATCGTGCATCCAAATCAAACTTAAGCTAATGGGAAGGGGGGCGATTCGAATTAAATCTTGGATTAAATCCAGTTGATGCGGAATTCAATTATGCTGGAAGCGAGGGATAAATCTTGATCGTAAATAGACAAGGGCAGCGAGGCTGCTGCGTACTGCCTCCTACATTATGGCACATGGCTTCTGCCTGACCAATCTGCGCAGTGAGGGTACTGCCAGTCGCTTCTTTGTCAACACAAATTATTAAATAAACCAAAAAGAAACCAGGTCCTCGTCTACTCTTCCTTTATTGTATAGTAGTTATATTTGAGAATAGCTTTCAGTTGAGAGTTGGTAACAAATTATTAAATAAACCAAAAAGAAACCAGGTCCTCGTCTACTCTTCCTTTATTGTATAGTAGTTATATTTGAGAATAGCTTTCAGTTGAGAGTTGGTAGCACTCCATTAAGGTCTCTTTCATATTTTTTATTCTGGTTTTATATAAAACATAGGATCTCCGGCTGGCCGGCCGGCCAGCAAAACACTGAGCCGAACTAATTAATGCTAGTATATCCATGTATTGAATGTCCGCTTTTATATATATACAAGGGCAGCGAGGTTGATGGGTACTGCCTCCTATACCCCAAATTGAATAAAGATGAACGTACAAAATATAAATTCAACCTACCCAGTCTGTCACTGAGTTAATTCTGACTTCGAAATAAGTGAAGGCTGCAATAACACTATAAAGTTATCAGCCAATGAAATGTAAGAAAACTCAGTTTTTTTACATATTAAAAAATAAAATTTTGAATTTATTATGTTATACATTAAGTTCTTTACAAAAATTTTAAAGTCAGACCAAATTAATAGAGTAGTCAAAGCTAACTCATCGCTATATATACTGTCTGGGAGGCAGTACAATAACAGTCTCAATTGTAATTAAAATTGACTTGTATTGATATATTTATTACACTTACCACCTACTAAGCGGAATTGGTAAGGCCAAAGATATCTATTATCTATTATGCAATGTAGTGTAGTGTATTCTCCCATTACCGCCTACTTTAGTTCAATTGATAAGGCCAAGGAAATAAGCAAGGTGGACCCATTTTGATGTGATGTAACGTTTGAAGGTTTAAATCTTTTGGCAAACGTTTGTGGAAATGGAGCCAATCATGATCACACTGTTGTACAAGAAGAAAATATTGGAATTAGGGAGTCGGGCCATGCATTGAGATTGTTTTAAATTTTAATCAGAGCATTCCATTTATGCTCTCTTCCCACACCCACTTGCTTTATTGGGGGAGGGATGTTTCCATTTATGTTTTCTTCCAACACCCACTTGCYTTATTGGGGAAGGGATGTTTTTGTAATGGAAGATGGGAATATAGATAAATTTGAGATAAGGTTTAATTTATGAAATTAGTCTATTGAGTATAAGTTGGCCTTGTTTATTTTGGAACTCTACAAGTAGCTAGTTCATTAAAAATTGTCCATACCATTATGCATGTTCCTCTAGAAAATTATTATTTTAATGTAATCCATTCTATGTTAAAATGGGAAAGAAATTTTTACCCCTGCAACTACTAGTATAGTAGATCGTCACGTACTAACACATGGATCTTGAAAAAGAGTTGTGGATAATATTTTTCGAGAAGATAAGGAGTAAGGTCTAACAACATTGACACCTACATGTACCTCTACTATCTTGCAAGAGGATTTAGGAAACTTTGTGGATGCTCTTGTTGGCGTAGAATAAATCCAGTTCACCTTTCAATTTGTTTCTTTAAACTAATTTTCTTCTCTAAACAATTATCTCCATTGTGTACAACTTTCCCAACTCTACAAACAAGGAAATTTGGGGTTGGATTTCATGAACTACTAGTAGAATCCTTGGGTTTCTTTCCAACATCTACCAATAAATTTGAACACCACAAGAGAAAATGAAAAAAAAAAAAACATATCCAAAATTAATCTCTCAACGAAAAGTGGAAAAACAATACAAGATGAACATGTATTCATTAATTCCTCCCTAGAACAATATATACATACAAAAAACATAACATCTCCTCATGTTCCCTCCCTCTATCTTCTTAAAAAAAAAATCAAACATACTTCTTAAAAAACAATTTAAATTTATTTTTTAACATACATACACACACATGCATTCCTTCCATTCTTAGGAAGGTGGGTGGTGAGGTGTAATATCCCCAGCCACCAACAGGGCAGACAACGCCACTACTCAGACACTTCACTTAGCTCAACTAGATCTGATACCAATTTGTAACGTCCCCAACCACCAACAAGCTAGGCAACGCCACAAAGGAACATACATACATATATATAACATGCATTTCTAATGAATTTAAAACAAATAACACGGAGTTACTGCTACCATACAGACTCAAATGGAATTGACAGTAATTCCTACATGCAACGGAACACATGATAACATTTCAAGAATCATAGACTTGCATAACATACATAATTAAGCACGAAAACGATACTTATCTTTTAACTGGAGTAAAACCACCAACTGCGTGCAGACCTTCCACGAACCTCCCAGCCTTAGACCACACTGCTCATCACTCTCAGCAGTGGGTCACCCCCGAGATGGGACTAAACTCCATCGAGCAAGGGATTCCTAGGCTAGGCAAGGTCAATAGGAAAGTCACACAGTTTAATAGGAAGGATTCTCTCCCATGAGCCACTTACGCCCACTACTCACAGACTCTCATTCCCCACATGTCTGTCCCACCCCAAGAGTATACACCTTCACTGTCATGCAGTCCATCGGCTGCTCCACCTCCCTTACCTTGGGCTTTAGCAACAGGCCAGACCGGAATTCTCAGAGTTCTGTAGAAGCTACAGGACTCCTTCTAGGAGAACTCACTTCATCAACACTCTCTCTCACCTGGAGAGAGTTTCCAACATGTCTGAAAACCTGTTTCTTCAACCCACAACAACCTCTCTCACCTGGGGAGAGAGTTTCTCACAGGCCTGACAACTTGCCTCTTCAACCACGGGCTTGGCAACTCGCCTCTTCAAACCATGATAGCTAAGTCGAGTAAGGCAAGGGAGGGCTCAGTAAATTACAGAGGTGCTCAATGGCCACGAGATCAACAATGGCAGAATTGGATGGTTGTGTGCTTGCTTAGTGCATGAGTGAACTCGTGAGGAGAGATGGGGCAGAATGGTCTAGCCTAGCAAAGATAATGAGAGTGTGAGAGCAAAAATTGTCTGTGTGTGAACCCCTTTCTGTGAGTTAGTTCCTCCCTGTGTGTGAGTGCCTCCCTGAGTTCTTGCATATCCCAACAACAAGAATTCCCCCCTTAAGTATGCATGTGCCTGAGCCGACACCTGTCGCTCATGAAGCATGTTCCTTTCCCTTTGGAAGTCACCTGTCCTCCCCAATGAACTTAGGATAAAAACATACCCTTTTAAACAACTTTTGGAATAATAATAAAATATTATTCTCTTGGACTTAATCCCTTAGGCTTAACCCCCCTTTCCAACCTCCCAACCCCCTGTTCCTTACCCAGCCTAGTGGAGCTTACTCCCCCATTCTCTTTTATCATGGTCGGTCTACACGCAACGATGTTTTTATATTAATAATATGAATATTTACATGTACAAAACAGGCTCCTGGCCTTTAACACCTAGGCTCTTTGGCCTACTAACACATAAGCCTACCAACTTATAATTGCTCGACTCACCAACCTACAAAACACATTTACAATTCATAATACAAATGGGGCTCGTCCTAGGGATATTACAATCCCCTTCCCTTATTTTTGCATTGTCCTCGGTGCAACTTATTTACACAACATCAACAAGATTTTCAAAATCTTCAAAAAGATGCGAGTATTCAGCCTGCATAGCATCCTCATGCTCCCATGTTGCATCCTCAGGACCATTCCAGGTCCACTGGACCTTTACAAGCCCTATGGCTCGATTCCGGAGTTGTTTTCTCTTTCGATCGAATATGCGCACCAGAGGCACTTGCAAGATGCCTTCTTGCTCCACCTGAATCACATTCCAATAAATAACATGATTAGCATTAGGTATATATTTCTTAAGCAATGAAACATGAAACACATTATGTATAGTCATGGATGCAGGCAATGCAAGCATATATGCAACTGGTCCAATCCTTTCTAGGATTTCAAATGGCCCACAATGTCTGGCTGCCAACTTGGAATAGTTTCCCAACTTCAGGGAACTTTTGTTGGCTTTCACTTTCAAGAAAACATGATCACCGACTTTAAACTCCCTGTGGGTCCTGTTCTTATCAACATAATTTTTCTGCCTGTCTTGGGAAGCCTTTAAATTCTGCTTAATCTTCAGCATTTGCTCTTCCATTTCCTTGAGCAACTCTAGCCCAACCACTTGCCTATCAGTTGGGTTGTCCCAGCTTATTGGTGTGTTTCACTTTTTGCCATAAAGTGATTCAAACATGCTCATCTTCAGTGATGCTTGATACCCATTGTTGTGGGAAAATTCTATGAAGTGTAGGTAGTCTTCCCATTTAGATGGTTTGTCCATCACATACATCCTTAGCATATCTTCTATCACTTGGTTCACCCTCTTTGTCTGCCCATCAAACTCAGGATGATAAGCAGTGCTGAAGTTTAGATTCGTTCTGAACCCTTTGAATAACCCCTTCCAGAAGTTTGAGGTAAATTTCGGGTCTTTGTCAAACACAAATGTCTTGGGAATATCGTGCAATCATGTTGCTTCTCTCATATAGATATCGACAACATTAGTTGCCTTCTGAGTGGTCTTAAATGGAATAAAATGGGCATCTTTCATAAGCTTATCCACCACCACCATGATGGAATCATGTCACTTATTTGTTCTGGATAATCCTGTGATGAAATCTTGTAATATTCTAGATATAAAAAGTATGCAGAACAGAAATAAAATGCTAGAAATGGAAGATAAACAACAATATAACCACAATAACACCACAATAATACTGAAATGATAACAGAATAACACCAGAAAGAACACTTTGATTAATGAGAGCAATGTTCACAGGCCTCTTCGAGGGGGAAACCTCCAGTCGAGCAGAGCTCTATTGCAATAATATCCAAGCTAGGGTTCTCATACCCTCGATTCCTATTTATACTAAATATGTCTATCAAAAGAACCATCTAGAGGAAGATCCTTCTAGAAGCAGAAGCTTCTATTAGGTTTTCTTATATTCGACTTATTCTACTTTATTGCAAGGCCTTATTAATATTGACCTTTATTACATCCAAATATATTGTTCTACCTATGTGTGGGTTAGGTCCCTAACATGTCCTCTCCCTTAAAAACAACCTTGTCCACAAGGCTTGAGATGTGAAAATTGTTGTAGAATGGTAGCTGGTTCCCAAGTGGCATCTGCTGGAGTTGTATCTTTCCACTAGACTAACACTTCCTTGATGGTTCTCTGATACAGGCAACGCTCACGCTGGTCCAAAACTACTTGTGGTTGTAGCCAAATGGATCCTTCTTCGTCCAACTCGGGAAGTTTGGTTTGAATTTGGCACTTAGTTCCAATCACCTTCTTTAAGCATGAAACATGAAAAACAAGATGTAGCTTAGAATGACTAGGAAAATATAATTGATAAGCCACTTGTCCCACATGCTTGACAATGGTATAAGGACCATAAAATTTGGGCACCAGCTTCTGACAATGATCGGCCTTGAGGGAATTGTGCTTGTAAGGTTGCAGTCGAAGAAACACTTGATCCCCTTATGCAAATTGACATTTAGAGTGACCTTGATCTGCTTGTTGCTTCATGCGATTTTGTGCCATGACCAAATTCTCTTTGAGGGTACGAAGAATAACCTCTCGAACTGTAAGCGTTTGGTCAATCGCTTGAACCTTCAAGACACTAGGTAAGTATGAGAGAAATAAAGATGGATTTTGTCCATATACCACTTCAAAAGGAGTCATGTGTGTAGCTGCATGGTATGAAGTGTTGTACCACCATTCAGCTAGGGGTAACCATTGAGCCCATTGATTTTTCTTTTCTGAGGAAAAACACCTCAAATATGTTTCCAAACACTTGTTGACAACTTCAGTTTGACCATCAGTCTGGGGATGATAAGTTGTGCTGAGATGCAATTGGGTGCCTTGTAGCTTGAACAGTTCTTGCCAAAAATTGCTGGTGAAAGTTGGGTCGTGATCAGAAACAATAGAATGTGGCATGCCATGAATCTTGAAGACCTAATCCATGAAAATTTGAGCCACAGTGGATGTTGTAAATGGGTGTTGAAGAGCACAGAAATGAGCATACTTGGAAAGGCGATCAACAACCACCATGATGACTGATTTATTTCCCTATTTGGGTAAGCCTATAATAAAATCCATAGAGATATCCCTCCAAATAGCAGGTGGAATCGGAAGCGGTTGTAGTGTGCCAGGAGATTTGACTGTTTCTCCCTTGTTGCATTGCTGGAGTCCAAGTGAAAGAGTTCTTTTTTAGGAGTGCAGTGAGAGGTGTTGCAATATTTCCATAATTCTTAACAAACTTGCGATAATAACCTGTTAAGCCCAGAAATCCACGCAAGATTTTAAGAGTCTTTGGGTGAGGCCAGTATTGCATAGATTCAATCTTTTTAGGATCCACCCTGACGTCGTCTTTACCAACCAAATGACCCAAGTACTCGACTTCCGAGGCGCCAAAAGCACATTTAGACTGTTTCAAGAAAAGTTGGTGCTGAGAGAGTAGATGGAGAACACGATCCACATGAGAAAGATGGTATGTCTAGGTTTTTCTATAAATGAGGATATCATTAAAGAAAACTAAGACAAAATGATAGAGAAAAGGATGGAAGACATGATTCATGAGGCTTTGGAAGGTGGAGGGGGCATTACACAAGCCAAAGGGCATGACCAAAAACTCATAGTGGCCCTCATGAGTTCTAAAGGCAGTCTTAGGAATGTCTACCTCTTTCATACGTATATGGTGGTAGCCAGAACGAAGATCAAGTTTAGTAAAGAACTGGGCGGCACTCAATTCATCCACGAGGTCATCAATGACAGGAATGAGAAATTTGTCTTTAGTGGTAAGTTTGTTGAGAGCACGGAAGTCAGGACACATTCACCAAGAACCTTCGTTCTTCAGGACCATGACCACAAGAGAAGAGTAGGGGCTTGTATTAGGGCGGATAACGCTTGCATTAAGGAGTTCCTGAACCATTTTCTCAATTTCTTTTTTTTGGGAAAAGGGGTAACGATACAGATGGATATTGGGAGGAAGGCTTCCTGGTACAAGGGGAATGGAATGATCATGAACACCACGGGAAGGAGGGAGTCCCTAGGGAGTGGAAAAGACCACTTGATGTTTAGAGAGGATGGATTGGAGGTCTTGCGGCACCGAGAGTGTCTCTGTTGCTTGTATGGCATGGAGTTGGGCAATAACATCAGAATGACCTTTTTTAAGCAGATTTTCCATGCGATGGGAACTAATGATCTTAGGTGAACTGGTGGTGATACCTTGGAACTTATATTGTTGGCCCTTCTGGTCGAATTGCATGGTTAATTCCTTAAAATCCATGATAATGGGACCCAAAGTCCTTAGCCAATTTGCACCCAACACAATGTCACAACCGCCCATGTCGATAGCAAACATATGAGATTTCAGGTGGTAGTCACCAATTTGGAGATGCACATTTTCACAACGCCCTCCACATTTCATGTTGCCACCATTAGAAATCATGATTTGGAAATTATTGGCTGCATGGATATAGCAATGGGTTTCCTGGGCAATGCAGCGATCAATAAAATTATGGGTGCTTCCACTATCAACAAGAATGATGACCTTCCTATGCTTGATGTAACCGATTAGCTTGAGGGTTTGGGGAGAAGAGAAGTCAGTGAGAGAATTTAGAGAAATGACCAGTTCTACTTTGGGAGGGTCTGAGGGAGGGGTTATGTCAGTCGTTTTAGGTGACTCAGACACAAGGGGATTTTCAACATCCTCTTCCAAAATATCCTTTGAGATGGCCATAAAAATATTTTTTTCCTTACACTTGTGGCCCAGAAAATATTTTTCATCACAATTATAACAAAGGCCTTTGAGTTGGCATTCAACCATTTCAACTCTGGTCAATTTTTGGATCTTTAGTGGTGCAGAGGGAGTAGTGGGATTTACTGGTTTAGTGCAAGGGATAAAGGAGAGTTTCTGGGTTTGAGAAGATACAACCTGTTGTGCTTCTTTAGCTCTTTTAGTAGCCTCCACCCAACTCTGAGGCCGAGCCACGAGGACATGGGTGTGAATCTCATCCTTGAGGCCACTGATAAAACATTCTCGGAAAAAGGCATCAGACATGCCCTCTGTCCGAAAATCTAGGCGCTCAAAAGTAGTTATAAAGTCTTCCACTGTTCTGGATTTTTTCAACTTTGTCAAACGGCCTAAATGGTTGGTGTCAGTGTCAAAGCGTTCATAAATCTGCCACAAAGTGTGTCCAAGCAATATACCCTTGATGAGAAGTTTTTCTCCATTGCCACCATTGCCAATGTTCTTGATCTAGATGGAGAACACCATACCGGAGTTTGGACAAGTCATCTGTAATGTCGTATAAAGAGAAATAATGTTCCATTTGGGTTACCCAACAGTGGGATCTGAGCCATCAAATTTGGTCACATCCACCTACGGAAGGCGTAGGTCACGTTGAAAGTGACGGGGCTGTAAATTATGGGAATGAGAGGAAGTTTCATCTTTAGTATGTGGAGGTGGGTCAGATAAAGGGTTATCTACAGGGAT
>SNQJ01S0084678.1:7405-18680 GCA_010110895.2 Picea sitchensis | reverse complement strand
ATAAAGGGTTATCTGCAGGGATGTAGCTTGGTGCAGATCATCGAAATGACAGATTCAAGCTGGGTAGTCATGTCTTATTTGAGTTCCTCGATTGAGGCGACGATGGAGGACTGCATGGTTTTATTGATGGCGACAACATTGGCACTGAGTTGTTTCACTTCTTGTTGGGTCTCTGTGAAATTAGATTGTAATTTATTGAAGCGAGCTTCCAAGTATTGGCTACGGGTATGGGCCATGATGACGAGGGAACCAAAATGGGGCAGGTGGGGTCAAAAGTTTTGCTGAAAAATGATATGTATGAATGTGATAAGGGCGAAGAGATAAATCCAATGGAATAGGTCTCAAATAATGGTGCAAAAATACTCCGATATGAAGAATACTGCAGTGATGAAATGCCCAAATGCTTAACCAGGAAGAAATGTGTAGTGATTTGGCAACCCAAACACAGTTGTGCAGCAACAGATCTTGTCTGTTTTAATTTTTTTGTTTTCGTCCCCAAGGGTTAGGTATTCAAGGGTTCTACAAACAAGGGTTTTCCTTGTGCTATAACTCTCTGATATACGTACGGGGTCCAACAGTAGTACTTGGCCCAATATCTCAGGGCACCAACTAAGGAGGCTAGACCATGCCCTTAGTTGTACTACCCATGTACTAGAGAGTATCTTCTCGAGTGTTGTTCTTGGTGGAACTATAGTAGTCAGGCGACCAATTGGTTTATCTAAAGAGGGCTTCAGGTAATCTAGGCTAATCCATACATAGGTGGTGTCTGATGCGCTACCACTTGAAGGGGTACCAACAGGGGTTACAAGGGTGGACAACAGATGTGTGCTTAAGTACCATTTGTATTTCCTTTGCGTATGAATCCCTCAACCACAAGTTTATGCGTGTAACGACAGATCTCCATGGTTTAAAGACGTCAGAATATGTCTCTACCCTGAAAAAAAATTGAACCCACAATTTCTACCAAGGAAAGTGCTCTAATACCACTTGTAATATTCCAGATATAAAAAGTATACAGAACAAAAATAAAATGCTAGAAATGGATGATAAACACCAATATAACCAGAATAACACCACAATAATATTGAAATGATAACAGAATAACACCAGAAAGAGCACTTCGATTACTGAGAGCAATGTTCACGGGCCTCTTCGAGGGGGAAACCTCGAGTCGATCAAAGCTCTATTACAATAATATCCAAGCTAGGGTTCTCATACCCTCAACTCCTATTTATACTAAATATGTCTATCAAAAGAACCATCTAGAGGAATATCCTTCTAGAAGAGGAAGCTTCTATTAGGTCTTCTTACATTCGACTTATTCTACTTTATTGCAAGGCCTTATTAATATTGACCTTTATTCCATCTAAATATATTGTTCTACCTATGTGCGGGTTAGGTCCCTAACAAATCCATTGTCGCCACTTCCCACTTCCACTCAGGAATGGGCAATGACTATAAAACCCCAACTGAGTGCCTATGCTCAGCCTTGACCTTATGACACTCCATACCTCTGGCAATGTATTCTGCAATTTCTTTCTTCATACTTGTTCAAAAATAATGGCTCTTGATTGCTGCCACTTTTTTCTGATATCCAGGGTGCCCAGCATAAGGCACATTATGCATTTCTTTCAAGATCATTATTGTCAATTCCTGGAAATTAGGTACATAAATTCTTTTTTTGTCCAAGAGTGTTCCATCAACTTCCAATTTATAATCTTCCACTTTTTGTAGCATCTTAGCTTGTTGTAGCTTTGTCACCAATTCCATGTACTGAAAATTTGCATTTGCAGCTTCCAAAATCCTTCCTTTAATATCAGTTTGATACATGCTAATGGCCATAGCATGTAGTTCATGCACTCTTCTACTGAGTGCATCATCCACTTTGTTCTCCTTTCCTTTGATATGCTTGATATCAAAGTCATACTCACAAAGGAATTCCAACCATCTACTCTGCCTAGAATTTAAGGTTTGTCTCCATTTCAAACCTCTTTCCCATGAGGTAATGTCTCCATTTCGTTAGAGCGTGTACAATGGCTGCCAACTCCAAATCATGAGTTGCATAGTTCTTTTCATGCTCTTTCAATTTTCTAGACTCATAACATATTACAAAACCATTCTGGTTGAGGACTCCTCCCTGTCCTTCTTTGCATGCATCTGTACACACTACAAAATATTCATTTGGATCTGCAATCCTTTGGATTGGATCCAGGAGCACTGGTTAACAACTACTTTAATTGTTGGAAGCTTCTATCACATTATTTTGTCCATTGAAATTTCTTTTCCTTCCTTTGTAAGGAAGTGATGGGGTGAGCTATCCTTGAGAACCCTATAATGAACCTTCTGTAATAGCCAACTAGACCCATAAAGGATCTGACTTTTGTCACATTCTTCAGCAGTGACCATTCTCTGATGACTTCTATCTTCTGAGGATCCATGACTATCCCATCTTTTGAAACAATATGCCCCAAATAATGGATCTTTTTTCGATAGAATGAGCACTTGCTCAATTTGGCATACAGTTGGTGCTCTCTTATCACTTGCAACACCATCCTCAGATGATGTTCATGCTCTTCCTCTGACTTGGAATACACTAGGATGTCATCCAAAAATACTATGACAAACTTGCCTAGATATTCTCTGAATACACCATTCATTAGGCACATGAAAACAACGGGTGCATTTGATAACCCAAATGGTACCACTGTGAATTCATAATGACCATACCTTGTTTTGAAGGTGGTATTTCTGATGTCTTCATCCTTTATCCTTACCTAGTGGTACCCTAACCTGAGATCTATTTTTGAAAATATCTTGGCATCCTTCAATTGATGAAAGAGATCATCGATCCTTGGCAAAGGATACTTGTTCTTAATAGTCATTATGTTCAACTATATGAAATAGATGCACAATCTCAATGTCCCATCTTTCTTTTTCACAAACAAGACCGGGGCACCCCAAGGTGACAAACTTGGGCATATAAACCCCTTCTTCAAAAGTTCTTCAAGATGCAATTGCAGTTCTTTCAGCTCTGGTGTACTCATTCCGTAAGGCGTTTTTGACACTGGAGCTGCTCTAGGCATCAGTTTTATAGAGAAATTAATATCTCTCTTAGGGGGTAGCCCAAGTACCTCCTGGAATACATCTTCAAAATATTCTGCATGGTCTTCAATATTTGACACCTTATCCTTAGGTGCTTCATCCATATGAGCTGCAAATATTTGGCAACCCTTCCTGTAACACTTCTTTAGCTGTGTTACTGATATTTATTTGACAGTAATTGCCCTTGGGATTCCCTGCACTTTCTTTGGGTTTCCTTCCTCATCCAGGCAAATGAATGCCTTGTTACGATAGTCTAAGATGGCATGGTGTTGGTCCAACCAATCCATCCCAATTAGACAGTCATAGGAACCTAAAGGTAAGATGTTCAATTCATCCCTTGTTCTCAGTCCATTCATGTCCACCGGACATGACTTAACCAACTCAACAACCTTTCTCTTGGCTCATATACCCAACTACACTAACCAAGATTTTTCATGCTTGCTTCTTGGCAAATGAAAACTTTCCACCATTCTAGGATCTATATAACTATGACTAGCTCCTGAATCAATTAAAATAGTAATGGTTTGGTTGTTGAGCATACCTTCCACTTCAATCCTATGTGACTGATATTCTACTTGCTTGTTGTCCAGGGCTGCATAGATCCTTGGTACACTTCTGCCCATGTCCTCCACTGTTTCTACCTATTGAACATTGTGGACAACTCTCACTTTGTCATTTCTGTGGGGGAATCTATGTACCTATCATTTCCTTTACAAACTGTTATCACATGAACTTGTCAGAGTCCTATGGGTTTGTGGTTTCTACCTAAGTCTATAATTTTTCCCCGGTCTCCCTATTTTCCCGGAGCCAGACCTGAAGTGGATCTCGACCATCCAAATTCAAAGCAAGCCCGATCGTTGATCTGAATAAGGCTATTCCGCAAGTTCGGGCATCGAAATATTTAAGATCAAGTGGAGTGAAGACTCCTGAAAGACGAAATCCCAAAGCGCCTTTGGATATAAGCACCAAGTTATGACCCGAGGTGTCATGCGGGATGGAGTGATGAAAGGGAGTTTCGCCAAAGGCCGAAAGCGCCCATATTGGTCACAAAAAAAGATCAGTGTGGCCTTGAGACGTCGAGATTGACTCTCAAAAGTCATGGGCACTGTCTAAGAATTCTTGAGTGTCAGGCCTCGTCCTGATCCCGATGAAGGTAGTTATTGAAGATGGGGGTGGCAGTTGAGACCTCGTCTCACCCCATAAATGGAAAACATGAAAAGAGCGGTCGTGAAGGCAAACTGTCAATCCAGAGCTTCCTTATGGACATATTTTCCTATAAAACACATAACTACACCTGGCTCATGTCTGACATGAGAAGGCCTTCACAGTCTGATAGAGAAAGTGTCGACTGGAAACTTTGAATGCAGGGGACCGATCACGCTCCTAGTGGTTGCAACAATTCTTAGTATATGTATGTAGTTTTGATATTTTGTTAAGGTCGAATGGTTGAGCTAGGCTCCCTGCTATTGTAATATTTTTATGAAGAACACTGATTCTCTGGTTATGTATTTGTTTTTGAGACATATTCGTTAATCTAAGTCAACTTTCTTGCTCCATCTTATTTTCCTTTGATACTGAGAGAGTTCATGATTGACTGATTCACATGGATTGTTATGACTGTATTATGATGAATGTTATATTATAGTGATGTTATAATTTCTTTTAGTTTCTTTGAGATTTGAATTCAAGAGGATCTTGCGTTTAAGTTTTTCCTCCTTAGGCTACTAGAAGACATGATGTCCACAACATACCTCTACACTCTCCTCACCAAAGTCTTTCCTCTATTCACCCTTACTCCAACTTACTGATTGAAGTTGATTCCAGACCTCAATTGCTTATGCATGCTAGTCTAGATTTATGAGTTAGAACGTTATTATCATTGAGTCCTCTCCATTTGATCACCTAAAACTCATTTACATTTACTGTATAAACTGATGGGTATTGGGCTTACCTTCTATGCAATCTGAGGGTGACTTCTAGTGCTAACACAACCCCAACATTCCATAGGTGGTTGTCTTGGCATTTTCCCACCTACTTCAGCCTTCCTGGGCTCTCTAAAACCTAKTTGTCCTTGAGGGATATTTCTGAAAAATGATGGATTAGTTTCGTTCTTCCTCTGATCCATCTTGAATTTCTTCTTGTCTTCCCAAGTCTTCTGGAAAGTGGGATTTTTTCTTTGCTTCTCATACAAGCATTTTTCTCTCCTTATAGTTTCTTCCATAGTTTTAGGATCATCATACTGGATCTTGTCATTGATGGAAGATAGTAGTCCACTCAGATACCTTTGATTTTGACAGTCTCATCTTTGATTAAAGGGACATACTTCAACAATTCCAAGAACCTTCATTCATATTCATCAATGATCATGTTACCCAGTTTGAGTTCAAAGAACACTTTCATATTTCTGTCATAGTATCTCTTAGTCAAGTATTTCTTTTCGAAATACTTCTTGAATTCCTTCCAAGTAACATTTTTCTCTTTAACATGTTGCACCTGCACAAGTGGATCCCACCACATGGATGCCTTTCCTTTCAGTTGATACATTGCAATTCTTCCTTCTGCATGAGAGGAATAATTCTGCAGTTGGAAATATTTATGCATGCCAAGCAACCATGTCTCGACATCTTCCTCCTTCTTTGTGCTCTCCATCAAATGTAGGAGGCGTAATCTTGTTCATTTCACCCTTCAGTTCATCCACTCTAGATCTCCTATGCTTTTTGGTAGGAGATGGGATTGAACTACTATGTTCTCTCCTCTTGGAGTTCCCTTGGGAGTGATGATGGTGTCTTCCAACACTCCTTGATTTCCTCTTCTCATCAGGGGACCCGTGACTTCCTTATTTACTGGAGTCACTTTCCTTATCCAATTTCTTTTCTATCCTTTCCAAGATCTATATCAACTTTATGTTGAATTCTCCCTGTTGTTCCCTGGCTTTCATGAGCTTTCTGTTATCTACTCAGTGAGTCTGGACTTCTTTCTGCAATCTTTCAATGATTTTCATCATGTCTCCTTCCTTATTTATATCTTTTCCATGCCCATTGGAGTTTGATCCTTCAACTCCCAAATGGACATCCATTCCTCTAGCTTCATTTTATGAACTGGAAGCATTCTGTGCCTCCTCCATTTCTCTACACTAAGCGACAATTCGGTTCGGTTCTAACAATTGTTAACTCTACAAACACAATATGCAGTCAAACGAAATTTTTTAGGCCATTAGTCCTTAACAAATTCCATAGTATTCATAAACCAATCTGATTCAAGAAAACGTTCATATTTCATTCTGCGGTTCTCGAGCAATCAAGAATCCCTGCAGATCTTTTCTTTCTGAGCTTTGCTATGTTTTGCAATAATTTTTTTTTTCTTTTTTTTCAAGCACTAGCCCCTTTCTCTTAGCCCCCAACCCATGTGACCATGGGATATGGCCAAGCACTAGATCGATAGGCACTTATTCGGGACCTCGGGCCTCTGAATTCGAAAGTTTTCAAAGAACATCACAAAAATTATCTCAGAGTTCTGGATTAACGAACTGGTGAAGTAGGGTGGATCAACAGTCCACAAATACCCAACATCCAACGACTGACACCCACTGTGGAACTTCAGGCATCTGAGCTCTGGGACTTCAAAGCTTCGGGACTTCAGAGGATTTCACATCCGCACACCCCCAACACCCTGAACTATTAATCTCCGAACACTTCCATGTCACCTTTAGTAACGTCATTACGTCTCGTCACCTCGACATTACGAAACTTTTGAAATTTATTGCTTTCGTTCCCTTATGAAACATTCTTTCGGAGTGTGAAGTCTCTAGATTTCACAACTAGTGCCACGCACCATTGTGACCATCAGGTCCCCACCACCCAGACTCGAGAGGAGGTCCCTGTGGAGAAACATTAGAAACAGACACTTGGCCCACTTAGAAAGGTGACACATGTCACGTTCCAAATGACATTTAAATCTTTGGTGGGTCCGAAACCCACTGACATGTGGCACAAATTCCATGGGTCCATGTCATTCACGATGACATCATCATGCTATGTTACTCGAGAATTTCAGGCTTCGAAAGTTTTTACGCCTACTTCCTTCCAGTCTCCCAAATTCTGAGTTTTCGGACTTCTTTACCCTTTGGGTCCACATAGTACAGTTGTCAACATTCCAAGTAGGGGCATGTGGCAGGCATAGAAGAGATCCATGTCACCTCCAGGTGACGTCATCATGACTCACTACTTCGGCTCTTCGGGGCTTTGTAGCTTCGGGCTTCGGGAGTTCTCGCCTCCGCACACTCTAATTCTCTCGAACGTCAAAATCTCAAACAAGCCAATCTACTGATGCGTGTCCCTCTTGACGAACGATACCGTTTAACTATGGACTTCGGAGCTTCCGAGGCTTTCTCCCTTCACCACTACATTTTCCCCTTTTTAACTTTGCTTGATCCAACGGTAAGGCTTCTCCCCAGATCTACAATGTAGATATCCTCCAGGACTTCGAAGCTTCAGGCTTTGTCCCTTCTCTTATTTTTGCACCTAACTTCACTGAAGTTGCGAAGTCCGAAGGGCTTCCAGTTTAACCCTCCTACACTTTCTCTAGATATGACAGTCGTGAAGGATTCCCTTCTCTCGAATAGATCCTACGGCTACAACACCACAAATGTTGCGATTTCTTCCTTTGTGGCCATTTCTTAAACTTATTACGCCTCCTGTGTTCTGAACAAAGTCCAAGTGTTCTTTCAACACCCTTCTAGCACTCTGTACATCAAAATTCTTCGGACTTCCTACTCCGAATTTCTCGTTCGTGGCCCCTCTAGGTTCTGGGTAGGAACCATGGGCTCTGAACTTGAATTTTGTCCATTTCGAAAACAATTATTTTCTGAAACTTTTGCTTCAACTCCACTGACATGGCCCATCCAGGCTCAGTGTTGGAACCATGGCTTTGAGACCAATTTGTAACATCCCCAGCCACCAACATGTTGGGAAACGCCACTACTCGGACACTTCACTTAGCTGAACTAGCTCTGATACCAACTTGTAACGTCCCAAGCCACCAACAGGTTGGGCAACGCCACAGAGGAACATATATATATATATATATATATAACATGAATTTATAATGAATTTAAAACAAATAACACCAATTTACTGCTACCATACAAACTCAAATGGAATTGACAGTAATTCCTACATGCAACGGAACACATGATAACATTTCAAGAATCACAGACATGCATAACATACATAATTAAGCACTGAAATGATACTTATATTTTAACTGGAGTAAAACCACCAACTGCATGCATAACTTCCACGAACCTCCCAGCCTTATACCACACAACTCATCACTCTCAGTAGTGGGTCACCCACGAGCTGGGACTAAGCTCCACTGGGAAAGGGATTCCTAGGCTAGGCAAGGTCAATAGGAAAGTCACACTGTTTAAGAGGAAGGATTCTCTCCCAGGAGCCACTTACACCCACTGCTCACAGACTCTCATTCCCCACATGCCTGTCCCACCCCAGGAGTATACAACTTCACTGTCACATAGTCCATCGACTGCTCCACCTCCCTTACCTTTGGCTTCAACAACAGGCCGAACCAGAATTGTCATAGCTTTGTAGCAGCTACGAGACTCCCTCTAGCAGAACTCACTTCCTCAACACACTCTCTAACCCGGAGAGAGTTGCTCACAGGCCTAACAACCTGATTCTTCAACCCAAAACAAACTCTCTCACCTAGAGAGAGAGTTACTCACAGGCCTGACAACTTGCCTCTTCAACTGTTGGCTTGGAAACCTGCCTCTTCAAACCACAATAGCTAAGTTGGGTAAGGCAAGGGATGACTTAGTAAATTACATAGGTGCACAATTTCCACGAGATTGACAATGGCAGAATTGGATGGCTACGTGCTTGCTCCGTGCATGAGTGAACTTGTGAGGAGAGATGGGGTAGACTGGTCTAGCCTAGCGAAGATGATGAGAGCATGAGAGAAAAAACTGTCTGTGTGTGAACCCCTTTCCATGAGTGAGTTTCTCCCTGTGTGTGAGTGCCTCCCTGAGTGCCTACGTGACCCAACAACAAGAATTCCCCCCTTAAGTCTGCATGTGCCTAAGCCGACACATGTCGCTCATGATGCACGTTCCTATCCCTTTGGAAGTCACCTGTCCTCCCCAAGGAACTTAGGATAAAAACATATTCTTTTAAACAAATTTTGGAATAATAATAAATCATTATTCTCTTGGACTTAAGCCCTTAGGATTAACCCCTCTTTCCAACCTCTCAGTTCCCTCTCCCTTACCCAGCCTAGTGGAGCTTAGTCCCCCATTCTCTTTTATTGTGGTCGGTCTACACACAACAATGTTTTTATATTAATAATATGAATATTTACATGTAAAAAACAGGCTCCTGGCCTTTAACACCTAGGCTCTCCAACCTACGAACTCATAATCCTACTAGCTTATGATTGCTCGACTCGCCAGCCTACAAAACACGTTTACAATTCATAATACAACTAGGGCTCGTCCTAGGGATATTACATGAGGGGTGAGGGTGGAATAATGAAGCATCGGTTAGGGGATCTCCCAAAAACTCTCAACTAGAGATAACTCAATCCTACAAAAACTAAATCAATTTATGGCCCTAACAAGCACCCCTCAATTTCTATTTTTACTTAAAAAGATGAATTTATGATATTTGAACATTTCCTTCAACATTTATGTTGATGTGGGAAGCCATTTAAATTCTTCCTTGCTTAATATAATTTTGAACCTCCTGGGTTAGTATTACTGGATGTGTCTATGTCACTAATATATTTAACTAGTTCATCTTACATTAATGACAATCTTTCTTCATATTACCATACTCTACTTCGAAAGTTTGGTGCCTCCTTTGACTAGAACATGAACTCATGGTGCCTCCTTTGACTAGAACATGAACTCATGGTGCCTCCTTTGACTAGAACATGAACTCAACGTGATTAATGTTAGGGGGGATTTGAATGAAATCCACTTATTGGTGAATTTCAATTAAGAGATCCATTATCAATATTATGTCCCTATGCTCCATATCGTTGTTGAAGTTATTGTTGGGGAATAGGGTGGAATCAATAACAAAACAAATAGACAATTCTGCAGATAATCAAAGAGGGAACAAAAAAATTCGAAGACAAAGGGTGGTGTCTAAAGACACTGTTACAACACTTAAGAAGAGTGCACTATGATTAGAACATCACAATTCATATTGCACATCTCGATCTACATGATCCACATGATCCACATGTACTTTATTCGCTTGATGATAATGACCCAAGGGATCTGTTATTTATAGCCTCAAGAACTAACCAACTTACATAGAATCTGGAAGGTCTTGTACACATATAATCGTCGATTGTTAGAGTTGACTATGCCAAATCCACACTGTCGATTCGGCTCGAAAAGAATGCTCAACCTGACTGACCATGCATCCAACTCGTAGTCAATTGCTAGGATGGTCGATCCGCCACCCGACTATGTTCAACTGATGGTTGATTGTTCGACCAACATGCATGTTGATTATTTGACTGAATAATGTAGAGTTTTGGTCGATCACCCGAACGACTGTGTCCAGATGTAGGCTGACCACCCGATTGATTGAATCTAGGAAAGCTATGATGAACCATCATTGCTTGAAGTTCCAACACCGCCTCATCAATACACATCTTTGGAAATTCAGTACACAACCCACACACCCCTCCCCTTCCTTTAGTTTTACATACATGCGTTTAACCCCTTTATAACCCACCTTTATACATAAACCTTAACACAAGCTCGTGCCCCTTTGTCTTCATCCCCCCCAAAAAAAAACATTTTGGATCTAATGAAGGATCACGTACCACCCATTTTGGTGTGTAATGAATGATGGGATGTTTCGATACTGACGTGTAATGAGTGATGGGATGTTTCCATATCGATGTGTAATGAGTGATGGGATGTTGCCATACTGACATGTAATAAGTGATGGGATTCTGTCATATCAACATGTGATGAAGGATGGGATGATGAAAAAGGCACACACGTGAGTGAGATTTTTATGGTTTAATATAACATAGATTATGGTGAGGTGGAGGGGAATGGCCCACGACCCGCCTCCTTGTTTGTCATGGTATGTGAAGGTTTGGGGAGGGGGTGTGACCATACCTCCCCCCCCCCCCC
>SNQJ01S0084677.1:0-34528 GCA_010110895.2 Picea sitchensis | reverse complement strand
ATTGGAGTGCAACTCGGAGCGTGCAGGGACAAACGTCGGTTAAGAGGTACTTCTGTTACTCTCCCTTCTCATGCATTAGGCTTAGATAGATTCAAAAGAAATTCAGTGTCCATGATAAGCACTTTTCTATCTAGGGTTAATGTCAAGCCTTAGAGGTCGATCTACTTGTCCGCAGGCAGATTTTCCTACAACACACATGAGCAAGATAGTATGTCCAGGTTTTGCTATAAATGAGGATATCATCAAAGAAAACTAAGACAAAATGACGGAGAAAAGGGAGAAAGACATGATTCATGAGGCTTTGGAAGGTGGAGGGGGCATTACATGAGCCAAAGGGAATGACCAAAAACTCATAGTGGCTGTCATGAGTTCTAAAGGAAGTCTTAGGAATTTCTACCTCTTTCATATGGATCTGGTGGTAGCCAAAACGAATATCAATTTTAGTAAAGAACTGGGCGCCACTCAATTCATCCAAGACGTCATCAATGGCTAGAAATTTGTCTTTAATGGTGAGTTTGTTGAGGGCGCAGAAGTTAGGACACATGCGACAAGAACCTTCTTTCTTCAAGACCATGACCACAGGAGAAGAGTAGGGGCTCGTACTAGGGCGTATAATGCATGCATTAAGAAGTTCTTGAACCTTTTTCTCAATTTCATTTTTTTGGGAAAAGGGGTGACGATAGGGACAAATATTGGGAGGGAGGCTTCCTAGGATAAGGGGAATGGAATGATCATGAACACCACGGGAAGGCGGGAGTCCCTGGGGAGTGGAAAATACCACTTGATGTTTAGAGAGGATGGATTGGAGGTCTTGTGGCACAGAGGGTGTCTCAGTTGCATGTATGGCATGGAGTTGGGCAATAACACCAGAATGACCTTTTTTTTAGCATTTTTTCCATGCGATGGGAACTAATGATCTCCGGTGAACCGACGATGATGCCTTGGAACTTATATTTTTGACCCTTCTGGTCGAATTGCATGGTTAATTCCTTGAAATACATGAGAATGGGACCCAAAGTCCTTAGCCAGTCTGCACCCAACACAATGTCACAACCGCCCATGTCGATAGCAAACATATGATATTTCAGGTGGTAGTCACCAATTTGGAGACACACATTTTTAGAACGCCCTCGACATTTCATGGAGCCTCCATTGGCAATCATGATTTGGAAATTATTGACTGCATGGATATGGAAATAAGTTTCTTGCACAATGCGGCGATGAATAAAATTATGGGTGCTGCCACTATCAACCAGAATGATGACCTTCCTATGGTTGATGTAGCCAATTAGCTTGAGGGTTTGGGGAGCAGAGAAACCAGTGAGAGCATTTAGGGAAATGACCGGTTCTACTTCAGGAGGGTCTGAGGGAGGGGTTATGTCCGTGGTTTTAGGTGACTCAAACACAAGGGGAGTTTCAACATCCTCTTCTAAAACATCCTCTGAGATGTCCATAAAAATATTTTGTTCCTTACACTTGTGGCCCGGAAAATATTTTTCATCACAATTATAACAAAGGCCTTTGAGTTGTCGTTCATCCATTTCATCCCTGGTCAATTTTTGGATCTTTAGTGGAGCAGATGGAGTAGTGGGATTTATTGGTTTAGTGTGAGGAATAAAGGAGGGTTTCCGGTTTTGAGAAGATACAAGTATAATAAAACTTGTTGTGCTTCTTTATCTCTTTTAGTAGTTGTTACAGGTCAATCCTCCTGCAGACAAGAAGATTCCCTCTTTGACTCTAGACTCCTAAGGCCAAGACAGAAAAGTTCTTAACATGGACACTAACATCCTTTTAGATCTAATTAAGCTAATGAATGAAGAGGAAGAAGAAAAGTGTACCTTTTTTAAATGGAATTTTTCCTCGCCAAGTCCAAGTTGAGATTCAATCCCAAATTCTTCGATAGGTCCTATAGAAAAAACAAAGATACAACAAGATTCTTATTCTACTGCGAATAGCTCAAATACAGATCTATATACCGAAGACAAGTTCATGTGGAACAAACATAAAATTGAAAGAAATAGGCCAAGCATGTATGTATATTAATGAGAACAAATGAAGAGTACTTACAATCCTCTAATGAAGGTGAAACAACTTCTTCTAGCTCTCCTTGTCCAACCCCTTTTCTCAAGTAATCTATAATGATTATGCTTCAATGTCATCTCACTTATGAGATCATAAGTTTCATACTTCCAATATTTTCCTCAACCTTTCACCATGAGAAGGCCTCCTTATATAATCTTGGAGAGACCCAACCACTTGAGAGATATTTGGGATAAGTTGAGTATTCCTCTCCTTCAGTTGTGGATCTTCCCTAAGATCATGCCTTCAACTCATATTCGAATCCAACCAACTTCAGAGATTGAGGGGATTCTTCCCTGATTTCCTCCAATAAAGCAAATTTCGCCCAAAAAAAGATAGCGCTCCCTCTAAAGGGACACATATCATTGGAACACTCCCCTGGAAGAGGGTACAGAGTGCCAATGCTCCCTAACATAGCATAGGGGAGTTCTCCCTTCTAAAAATTGACTTTTTAGTGTTTTTTCCAGTGGCAAAAGGCTTGTACTCCTTGTCAATTGATTTCTCCTCTTCAAAACTAGTCTTTGAGGTGTCTTAAGTGTCCTTATGATTTCATTAGAGGCATGACATAGGAAATATGGAAGTATGATGTTTTCGGCACTTGTGGTCAATATGAAACACTTGCGGCCAAGATGTGACACTTACAACACTTGTAATGATGACACTTGCGACACTATTAAAGTGAGTAATTTTGATGTGTAACAGATTGCCCCCCAAAGTGTGAAGTCAGAAGACGATGATGACTGAAGTACTTTGTATACTTTTTTGAGAAAGGGTATGGATGTAGAGAGGTTGGAAAAAGATGCACACAACCATCAAACAAATATTATGACATGTTTCAAACCCAAGGCAGGCATACCTATGCTTGAGTGATAAATTCTTTTTCAGGTATGGCCGCCATAGAATACACTGCGGATACATAATTATATTGACAAAAAGGTATAGACACTAAACATGAAATGTGGATCTATACTCCTATGACCTAAACTGATCATAGCCACAAAGAATACACTGTGGATCTATGAGATGAAAAGACATAGCCATGGACCAATACAAAGTGGATCTATGTGACAATATATGTGTCAATATTCAAGAGACACTTTGTCGCAACTTGGCTAAAGTATATATCAGAGTGAATGACTCAACCCACTGTCTTCTTACCAATCCTGATGTAGTACTAATATAACCATGTGAATAGATGTCCTGATGTCGAACATGGCAGAAACCACTTGATTATTGGTCAATGATGTAAACCGTTAATAAGCGCGAGGGAAATCACCATTGATGTCAATGATTCCCAAGGTACCCTAGTACATTCCAGTGAATGTGAATAGATAATTTGAAGTCAAACATCCATGGAATCATCTGATCAGAGGTCAATTATGTAAACCTATTGTCGGACGTGAGGAGGCCTTCCATTGAGGCATGCAGGTCCCAAAGTACTATCTGGTTTCTAATTCTTGCTCCCGGATGATGTGTTGAGGTCAATAGGAATAGACTCATCGCAGGAGGGCCTTGATGTATCCCCCATCAATGACATAAAACTGACACGGAGATGTAAATTGGTAGATCAAATGAACATGGACTAACACAGGTATTGAAACAGGATATTTGTGATGGTTGGCTCTCGAGGCAGATACTTCCCTTGAACACTGAGGCACAAAAGCATAAACATGACATGGAATAAAAAACGATGATGCACTGGACACTATAAATTTCGTCGGTTGACCCAAAGGAGTAAGAAAACTCAAAGGATTGGTTTAGTGCAGAGGTTCAGCGGATTGAAATGTGTGCAAAGACAAAGTGTTGTGTTCAAGGGCGACCGTAAGAGTTACTGGTAGTGTTCTCAAAAAATACTTGGCTTGCTTCCTTCAATTTTTCCCCCATCCAGATAGATGAGTACCTCTTTTTAATTTAACGAGCTCGAGGAGGGTAAAACATGCTCAATATAACTCACCTTCGGTAAGCCCCTCTTCATTTTTTTAACGAACTAGAAGAAGTAAGGGTTCGGTCCCGTATGGGCCCTTCAATGTATGATTTTTTTAACGAGTACAAAGAAGGTAAAATTGGTGATTTTTCATGTTTAGAGAGTCTGAAAAGAACTTAAAGATGAATCCAGTGTTGTCCTTTTTCATAATGTTAGTCTCACGAGGCCAAAAAAGAGATAAATTATCACTCGAAAGACCCCTTTTCAAACCTTTTAATGAGTGGGAAAGGAAGCAAGATCACTCGGAAATCTTTTCACATTTAGAGAGTCTGAAAAGAGATTAAAGGAGACTCCAAGGGGTTCCTTTTTCGTGTATCCATGCGAGCCCGAAAAATAGATAAAAGGTTGCTCGGTTACATTCTCATGTTTTTACAAGCGCAAGAAAGAACAAAGACTAAGCTCAGTATGCCCCCAGCTTGAAAAGCTAGTGGCTTAACTACAGAATGATCATCAAAAGGCTGGAGACATGCCCCCAAGCTTCAATTCATTCACCAAATTTGAGGTTGTCACCAATTTTTGTACTAGATGGAGAAAAATGATACAAGTGGATGAAAATAAGGTTCAAATACGAGAGCTAATAAAAGACTCAACTCGACATCTACGAGATCTGGCGAAAGACTCGACCTGACAGGAGAGGTGATTGTTTCATTTTTTAACGATCTTGACATAGGAAAAGAACTATGCTCAAGGCTCCGGGTTCAATCCCCAGATTTTTGTTTCATTTTTTAATGAGCTTTCCATAAAGAGAAAAACTATGCTCATAACCTCTATTTCATTTTTTAATGATCTTGCCACAAAGAAGTGAAACTATGCTCATGGCCTGTGTTTCATTTTTTAACAAGCTTACCACAGAGAAGAAAAATTGTGCTCATGGACTCTTCTTGATCAAGGCTTCCAAGAGGATAACACTCTGGAAGGACACCATGTCAAGGGATAAAAGTCGATCATGGCTTCCAAGATATCTTCACTGGATGGAAGAAGAATGCTCTAGAAGGAACACATGTCGAGGGTCTCGCCAAGGGTAAGGAGATCATGCTCCAATATCCCTACCGAAGAGATCACCATGTCAACTACCGGATCCAAGTCATCTGAAGTTGAAGTCATGGGAGATAACACCACATAATTCACCTGTGGCAGAGGTGATACCGACTACATATAAGACCCATTTAGGGAGGTTATTGGGTTGATAGTCAAGTCAGGGCCAACAAACAAAATTTGATCAATAGTCACCATTCTTCCATCGTGTAGTAACGATATCACACGAAAAAGAGTGGACACAATATCTTTCATGTCATAGACATAATCTCTCCCAAGAAGTAAATCGAAATCCAAGGGGTCCTGGACTAACATAACATCAATAAAGACTGTTTTCTCTCCCAAAGTTACCGAAAACTGAGGAAGGACCCCTAAAGGGTGACTGGTTCTTCTGTTGAAAGTGAACATAGTCTAGGTAATCGACACAAGATTAGAATAACCCAGAGCTTGCCAAACAATAGAGGACAAAATACTAATGGACGAACCTTCATCTATCAATGCATGAGGAACGTCCCGACCACAAACTTTTACTGTAATCTTGAAAGGCATGTGAGAGGGAAGACGAGGTCTAGTTAGCACACCCCAATAAAAAAGGATGGCCTCATTACTTGGAAGGGTTTTCATAGGAGAAGGAGGAATTCCCCCCGGCACGGTAGATCTTGTTTCAACAAGAAAAACATGGGCAGAATTGGGTTTACTCTCTAGTGGGAGAGTAGGATCGATTGATGATGGGATCAAATCGACCACCTTGGCACTCTTCAAAGGAAGAGTGGGATTGACTGATGATGTAACTGGTGCAAACTCTTTGGCACTCTTCAGATGAAAGGTGGGACTAATCGATGAAGGGACTGGATCAGTCACTTTATCACTCGTCAGAGGAGGAGTGGGATTGACCGATGAAGTAACCGAAGCAACCACTTTGAAACTTCCCAAGGAGGAGTGAGATCGATCAATGGTGGAGTCGGGTTGACCACTTTGACACTCTTTGGATGAAGGGTGGGACTGACCAATGACAGGATTGGATCAGTCACTTGGGTTTCACTTTCCATATGAAAAGTGGGGTTGATCGATGACGGAACTAGATCAGCTACTTTGGTGAGTGGTTCAACCGAGGATGAAACTAGATTGACCACCTGATAAACCGGATTAAATAGGGATGGAACCGGATTGACCATTCCATCAACTAATGATGGGTTGGGGCAAAGCATACGATAACCTTTTAGAAGTTGAAGTTTTTCCAAAAGAGAAGAAGCCTCGTCCATATGAGGAAAAAGGTGAGAATAATGATCACCTTCGCATAACATACAAGGGAATTTAACAATTGTCTTCTTCTTACCAACCTTAAGGTCACTAGTTGATGGGGTGTCGTCGGAATGACCAGTAGAGGCCGATGACGTGGAAGACCACATTTCTAATACCTTGGGAATACCAAGGAAATCCCTCAGAAAATGGTCACCCTTACAAAGACTGCAAGGGAATTTGGGTTTCGGATTCTTCGTTTTAACCTTATCGACCTCATCAACATTCCCAGTACTATTAACAGTAGTTGGTTGCTTGGATCCAACATTTGATGTAGTTGGAGTCTTGGTCCCTTTCTGGTTCTTCTTCTTCTCTTTTCGTTTCTTCTTCTTCTTATCAATCTGGCTACTCACTTGAGAGCTTTCACTAGGTGAAGAAGGAGAAATGGAAGGAGACCTGATGGGCGAAGAAGGAGAAATATCGACATGAGGTTGATGTGTGGGTGTTGTGCTTACATATGAAGCACCTGCATTCGAGATGACCGTAGTGGAAAACAACCATACTGGTAACCCAATTGTGAGACCTGGAAGGCTCAAAGTAGCGATGTAAGGAGGACCAACGTTTCCGTAAGAAGCAAAAACAAAGAGTTCCCCTGGAAAAGGGGTTCCTTCATTGGTCATCCTAGGAACTGACACCATAAAAATAAAACTCCAACCTAGATTCTTCTAGGGAGAACAAACTGCACATGCTAAAAATCTAGTAAGCAAGCAAGCAAACAAAACCTTCTCACAATGAGCACACTAGTTGGTGATGAAATCCAACGTCGCGGGAATAAAGTAAGAAAGGGATGAGATAGAGCGGGTGGAAAAGTTACTTTGATGACCTGCTTAATGGACTTACACCCTGGTGCAATCTCCCACACATAATCGTGGGTATACCCTCCAAGGAGCTCGAGTGAGTCTAGCCAACATCGATTCTAGGTACTGTGAAGACTTGCCCCTCCACAGTCACATTGTGTAAAAACCCTAAAGAGATAGGCCACTAAGGTTACCAACTACAACAGTGATTCTTGGGGAAATAGTCGACAATCCGATCCACGTGCAAGGGCAGGGTATCTAGCTCGAAATCAACTTGAAAGGCTTCCACTCATCATTGTGGGTATACCTTCAAGCGACCCCCATAATACACACAATCTCTACACCAAGACCAACAAAGCAGGGTGAGTAACTCTGCTAGTCTCGATGCGACCTCGTGATTGACCCTTGTGTGAGAAGGGCTTCCCAGGACAAAATGCAGCAATTGGATTTCACCGCTCCCTAACACAAGATCCTATTTTTGTTTGAAGCTTTGGAAAGTTATCTTTCACACCTATTCCAAATCCCTACAACTAATCTAATGTAGGTTCATTTCCAGAAAAAGAAAAATGTCTAATCAATTTTAAGTTTAGCGCTTGATTTTTAAAGTTGTTGTTACTCAAAAGAAAAATGGCGTGGACAATATGGTGTTTTGACCGACTCGAAATTTATGCAAAGATATGAATATGGAATCTTTTCATTTTGATGAAAAATATGCTACGATAAGGAGAACACATTCATCATTTCATATGCACAATGTCCCAAAATGTCAAAAAACATGCAATTCCGCTACTTTAAATGCAAGCATTCAAGGAAGACAATAAAATGCGAAGAAGAACCCAAGAAAAGATAGGGAGAATAAGAAACCACTCAAAACTAATTTCTTGGGAAAATGACCTCAAAGATCAAAAGGAAAAGTACAAAAGACCCTTGAAACTCCTTACAAAAGTTTTCACTCAGTCAGATAAATGAGAAGAAAACGACAAATTGACTCTAAATCAACAAAGACAAAGAGTGTCTTCTAGGTAAGGAAGAAAAATGACAAAATTTCAAACAAAAGGTGATCAATTCTTAGAAATTAGAGTGTTGAAGGCCAAATCAAGGATGTACTAAGATGATAAGACTCTGAGCAAGTGCCAAAAGAAAAAATTGAACTTCGGAGAATGAAACCCTAGGAGATTTTGCACAAAAAAGGGGCAGTGCTCTGGTGTAAGGGGAACCAAAGAATTCAAACACTCTGTGTGAGACCAGTAGGGAGTGCCAGCACTCTAGTAGCAAGGCTAGGGGGGGCTGGCCTCTAAAAATTCAAAAAAAATGCCCAAAAAGTCAAAAAAATCAAGCAAACTCAGTCAATCCACTTGAAGGTGATGAAATCAAGAGCCAATCAATCAGATCTAAGAATAAAAGATAGTATGGAGAAGGTCAATAAGTCGGAAAAGGGCCAAAACAAGATCTAGGAAAGGAAACAAAAAATCAGATTCCATCCCCAGTGGAGTCGCCAATTTCTGTTACAGGTGAATCCTCCTACTAACAAGCATATTTCCTCTTGGACTCTAGACTCCTAAGGCCAAAACAGAAAAGTGCTTAACATGGACACTGACATCCTTTTAGATCTAATTAAGCTAATGAATGAAGAGGAAGAAGAAAAGTGTACCTTTTTTAAATGGCATTTGTCCTCACCAAGTCCAAGTTGAGCTTCAATCCCAAACTCTTCGATAGTTCCTATAGAACAAACAAAGATACAACAAGCTTCCTATTCTACTACGATTATCTCAAATACAGATCTATCTACTGAAGACAAGTTCATGTGGAACAAACATAAACTTGAAAGAAACAGGCCAAGCATGTATGTATATTAATGAGAACAAATGAATAGTACTTACAATCCTCTAATGAAGGTGTAACAGCTTCTTCCAGCTCTCCTTGTCCAACCCCTTTGCTCAAGAAATCTATATTGATTATGCTTCAATGGAATCTCACTTATGAGATCATAAGTTTCATACTTCCAATCTTTTCCTCACCCTTTCACCATGAGAAGGCCTCCATATATAATCTTGGAGAGACCCAACCACTTGAGAGATATTTAGGATAAGTTGAGGATTCCTCTCCTATAGTTGTGGATCTTCCCTAAGATCATGCCTTGAACTTATATTCGAATCCAACCAACTTCAGATATTGAGGGGATTATTCCCTGATTTCCTCCAACAAACCAAATTTCACCCAAAAAAGGCCATTGCTCCCTCTAAAGGGACACAAAGCATTGGAATGCTCCCCTGGAAGAGGGTACAGAGTGCCAACGCTCCCTAACAGAGCATAGGGGAGTGCTCCCTTCTAAAAAATGACGTTTTAGTGCTTTTTCCAATGGCAAAAGGCTTGTACTCCTTGTCAATTGATTTCTCCTCTTCAAAACTAGTATTTGAGGTGTCTTAAGTGTCCTTATGATGTCGTTAGAGGCACAACATAAGAAATATGGAAGTATGATGTTTGCGACACTTGTGTTCAAGATGCGACACTTGCATACAGGATGCGACACTTACAACACTTGTAATGACGACACTTGCGACATTATTGAAGTGAGTAATTTTGATTTGTAACAGTAGCCTCCACCCAAATTTGAGGCCGATCCATGAGGACATGGGCACGAATCTCATCCTTGAGGCCATTGATAAAACATTCCCAAAAAAAGGCATCAGACATGCCCTCTGTCTGAAAATTCGGGCGCTCAAAAGAAGCTATAAAGTCTTCCACTGTTTCGGATTGTTTCAACTTTTTCAAATGTCCTAAATGGTTGGTGTCAGTGTCAAAGCATTCATAAATCTCTGCCACAAAGTGTTTCCAAGAAATATACCCTTGACGGGAAGTTTTTCTCCATTTCCACCATTGCCAACGTTCTTGATCTAGATGGAGGACACCATACCGGAGTTTGGCCAAGTCATTTGTAATGTCATATAAAGAGAAATAATGTTCCATTTGGGTTACCCAACCAGTGGGATCTGAGCCATCAAATTTGGTCACATCCACCCGCAAAAGGCGTAGGTCATTCTTAAAGTGATGGAGCTGAGAATTATGGGAATGAAAGGAAGTTTCAACTTCGGTGTGTGGAGGTGGGTTAGATAAAGGGTTATCTCAAGGGATATGCAACTTGGTGCAGATCATCGAAACGATAGATTCAATTTGGGTAGTCATGTCTTGTTTGATTTCCTCAATTGAGGTGGTGATGGAGGAATACATGGTTGTATTGATGGTGACAACATTGGCACTGAGCTATTTCACTTCTCGTTGGGTTTCTGTGAAATTAGATTGCAAGGTGATGCAGCCCCCCTCCCCTTCGGGGTTCTGCGACCTCCCAGTCACTGGATCGTTCACCCTCCTTGAGTTGGAACAACTCTCTGGACCCTACTAGGACCTCTGTTAAATATGTCCACATGTCCTTTGATGGAACATTTCCTGCATGACTAAGCACCAAGCGCGAGCCTCTACTCCACGCGACCATGGGCTATGACCGCTTTCCTATGCAAAAGGTGCGTCGGAATCTCACGTATCGAGACTTTGCGAATCAACCACCTTAATCCTCTCGATAGTTGATTCCTGATGAGGGTTGAGTGCTGGTTATTTCCCCTCGAATCCTTCCCCATGTGACCACTTCCTGTGACCACTGTTTGAGCCCAAAGGGCGCTCATTTCATTTCGCGACCTCGTGACTTATGCGTATGCGTCCACTCTAACTCTTCAACTCCCGAACTCTGAAACAGACCAAGATTCCTTAATTATCCCTTTGGTCTCCATCTAGGTGAGCCTTACTTATGACCTAGAGATACTCCTTCGAGAATTTTGGGACTTTGAGCTTCGCGAGATTGAAGCTTAACCTCAGCATTTACCCTTCAAATGACCGATCCCTGAACCTCTGATATTTCCTTCGCTCAGATCAACGGTCACGGTTCTCTCGTGTGATATGATGGTTCAGATCACGTCGCGATTCTGGACCTCGCGAGTCCTCGACTTTTCTCCTTTGACTTTCTTCAGTAGCGAATCGTATAAACATTGAACTCTCGCCACGCATCCCTCCAAAATGGACGGTCCTTATGACGTCGACACAAACAACAACGATGATCTCTTCAGAATGATCAACGGTTGTGATCTTTTCAGAACGATCAAAAACTGTGATCTTTTCGCGAGTTCATGTTTCGTGAATTCTCACGAACTTGTATTTGAATCCTTCTAGTTGTGAGTTAGCAAAATGTTGAGTATTCTCCACGTGTCCTCTTCGATGGATGGTCCCGATGTTTTCGGAACTTCTCCCATGCAACTTTATCCAAATCCAACGACTGTTGGTTCACACACCAGATATGACGATTTAGATCTGTTTCCCTCCTGCACTAACTTATCGCTGCTTGGAAATGGATTCAACGGTCCAGGTATTCTCTGCAGCTGGTCTACAACCACTGTGCCTTCTCTCTTGAACCTCCGCCTCTTCCTAGACTTAGAATATTTCTCAGGGTCCAAAGACTCAATCTTCGTCCCTCTTGTGCATTCAACTCATGAATCTCGCTACCACTTGTAGAAAGTGCTACCCCTTATGAGCTTCTATCCTTGAAGGGATTTGGATCTCCCACGCACACCTTGCATTCTCAAGATTTAGAATAACATAGTTCGAAGGATTTTCTTGCAAAGAAAATTCTTCTCACCCACCTGGCGTTTTTTCTGCGCTGGTTCTTCGAAGATTGTTGGCTCCTTGACGCCATGCACACCTTTCACCTGGTTTGAGTTTCTCTGAGTCTCTCTCTAAACTTCCCTGAATCAATTCTAGACTTAGTCAATGCACTCCTTGTGCTCGATATGCACACCTTGCATACAAGTATCAGAAGAGAAACGATTGAAACTCAACCAGTTTCTTCATGAACTCATATAGTTAATCTCTCAAACACTCATACATGAAATGAACTGTAAAAAATCATACACACAGAATAACATTCATTCAATAACACATGAAATGAATACAGTCCAAGGATTTGGGACAATTTTTGTTTGTTCTATTCATTCATGAAAAACAAAATACATAGTGTTTATGCTACTCTACTCTTATCTACTGATCTCTCTTACAATACTCATCCATACTGATCTATTACAATGTAAAATCAACTAACACCTATTATTTCCTATTACAATAACTTCCAATTACTAGGAGATAGAGTCGACACTCCATATCTGCAGTTTCTTACAGTCCTTCAAGACTTTACAAACAAGTTACATTTTTAAAATTTTGTTACAAAAATATCCCAACAACTGATTTAAATTCTGAAATTAATGCTCGATTTGAAATTATGTCATCGTTGAGATATCATTCATCTGCCTCCACGCGTGTGTTGTTGACTTTGAAGGCGATGCTCCTGCATCATACTCCTCTGATTAAAAAATTTCATGCACTCTTGTCCATGAGCTCCTGCACTGTCTTTTCATGCTTCAAAATATCAGGTTCTGTGACCCAACTTGCATCTTCCATTGGATGATCTTTCCATTTCACTAAGTACTCAGGATATGTTTTCCTCCTTGTTTTCTTTCCATCCCTCTGTTCAATAATTTTCTCCATCTGAGGTTTTTCTGGTGTGGGAAATTTCTCTTCCCACTGGATTTCTTTCTAATCATTTGATTCTCCTGCTTCATCTCTCTTGTAAGGATACAGGTATGCAATATTGAATATCGGCGATATCCCAACATTATCTGGAAACTCAATCTCATAAGCATTGGCTTCAAATTTTCTGAGAATCCTACATGGTCCTATCTTTTTCATCGTTAACTTGTTGTACATTCCCCTTGGAAACCTCTCTTTTCTCAAATGAGCTAAAACTTCATCTCCAACCTCAAATTGAACTTCTCTTCTCTTTTGATCAACTATGTTCTTGTATTTCTGACTGTTGTCATGTAGCTGTTCTCTCACTCTGTCATGGATTTTCTGCATTTATGTTGCAAAATCCTCTGCTCCATCACTTCTGAACTCATATTGGCTCAAATATCTCAACTCTGTAATCCCTCTTGGATGTATACCATACACAATTTCAAATGTAATTTTTCCTATTCTCCTATTCACCGAATTGTTGAATGAAAATTTTGCTTGTGCCAGGATCTGATCCCATTGTCGACCTTGCTCAGTGACTAAACTTCTCAAAAATTTTCCAAGACTCCTGTTTACTCCTTCATTCTGTCCATCTGTCTGAGGGAGATATGATGAACTAAAGGACAAGTGTGTCCCCAGCCTCTTCCATAGGGTCCTCCAAAAGTGTCCTATAAGTTTGGTGTTCGTGTCTAAAACTATGCTTCTCGGCAATCCATGTAGTCTTACTACTTCTCTGAAAACAAAATTGGCGATGTGTGTGGCATCGCTTATCTTCTAGCATGGTATGAAATGTTCCATTTTTTAGAATCTATCCACCACAAAAAATATGGAATCGCTCCCTTTTTGAGTTCTAGGAAATCCCAAAACAAAATCCATATTGATTGCATCCCACAGCCTCTCTAGAATTGGTAATGGTTGATACAAACTAGTGTTCTGTTGTCTTCCCTTTGCATACTGACAAATTCTTCATTTGTTCACAAACTTCTTCACTTCTGCTCTCATGCTTGGCCAATAGTATGAATTACTCAACTATGCAAATGTCTTATCATGACCAAAGTGTCCAGCTAAACCTCCACTGTGTTTCTCTTTCATTAGGTTGTCTCTCATTGAGCACTTTAGAATCCATAATTGGCTCCCCTTGAACAATAATCCATCCTGAATCAAATATTCAATACATGGGCTTATGTCTCCTAATAAAGGATACTTTCATGCCTCGTAATGTTCTTTGAAATCTGCATCTTCTTTATACATCTCCTTGAGGTGTTCGAACCCCAAAGTCTCCACCTGGAATTCCTATACAATCAAACTCCTTCTCCTCAAAGCATATACAACTTTGTTAGTAGTTCCATCAATGTGTTTAATAACAAAAGTAAAATTTTGCATAAATTCTACCCATTTTGCATGTTTTTTATTCAACTTTTCTTGCCTAGTAATAAATTGCAAAGCATGATTATCACTGTACAAGACAAATTCTTTAGGAATTAGACAGTGCCTCCATTTTTTCAAAGCTTGAATCACTACATAAAATTCCTTGTCATACGTGGAATAATTTTGCTTGGCATCATTCAGTTTCTCACTAAAATAAGCAACTGGCCTATTATCTTGACTCAAGACAACTCTAATAGCTAATCCACTTGCATCACATCTCACCTGAAATGTTTTCCCAAAATATGGTAAGACCAGAATTGCTTTCTCTGTGATCTTCGCCTTCAACACTTTGAAACGTTTTTCATCTTTCTCTGTCCAACTGAAGGACTTATGTTTCTTCTTCACAGTGTCTAACATGGGTGCGCATATGCCACTGAAATTTCTGATAAAAGCTCGCTAACCCATGAAAACTTCTTACCTCAAATATGTTGCTCGGGGACGAACATTCTCTAATTTCTCTCACTTTTTCTGGGTCCATCTTCAATTCATTTCAAGAGATTACAAAACCCAAATATATGAGCTCCTTCTTCATAAAAGAACTCTTCTTTAGATTTATCAGCAATTTCTCTTGCTGCAACCTTTCCATCACTGATGTCAAATGTCTTAAGTGTTCTTCCTTTGTCTTATTGAAGATGAGTGTGTCATCCAAATATACTATGAAAAATTCTCGCACAAAGTCTTTCAACACTTCGTTCATTAATCTCATAAATGTACTTGGTGCATTTGTCAACCCAAACAGCATGACCAACCATTCAAACAATCCTTCATTTGTCTTGAATGTTGTTTTCCACTCATCTCCCTCTCTCATTCTTATTTGATGATATCCACTCTTCAAGTCTATCTTGGAAAAATAACTTGCGCCTCTCAAACAGTCCATCAAATCATCCATCCTCGGTAAAGGAAATTTGTATCTAATGGTTATCTTGTTGATGGCTCTGGAATCTGTACACATCCTCCATCCTTCATCCTTCTTTGGACTTAACACAGACGGTATTGCACATGGGATTAGGCTTTCCCTAACTAACCCTTTATCCAACAATTCCTGGACTTGATTCTTGACTACCTCATTCTCCCTAGGTTTCAACCTATAAGTTGCTTTGTTTGGTAAACTAGCTCCTGGAATAAGGTCAATATGATGGCTTATGCTCCTGATGGGTGGAAATGAGTTTTATAGCTCATCCACGACTATATTAGCAAATTTTTCTAATAGTTCTTGGATTTCTGTAGGCAAATCTTCTACAGAAGTATTTGTAAGGATAACTCTAGGCTTCCTCACTACAACAAACTGCATTTCTTTCTCCTTCTTGACTTCTTTTAAGAGTTCCTTCCCACTCATGAGAAGTATGCTTGAACTATCTTCTTTCTTTTTCTCTTTGTCTTCTATGGGTAATAGCATATGTGTTCTACCATTATTTTCTAGGGTATAGGTATTCTTTCTCCCATCATGAATAACTTTTCGGTCATACTGCCACAACATCCCCAATAAAATATGACAAACATCCATAGGAATTACATCACACAATATTTCATCTTTGTAACCTCCTATTTTAAATTCAACTTGGCATTGTTGACTTACCATTACTTGATGTCCTTTCTGCAACCACGATACCTTGTATGGATTTGGATGTGCAATTATCTTTAGCTCTAGCTTCTCCACCATCTTTGTGGATACTAGATTGTCAGTGCTCCCACTATCTATGATCACCTTGCAAACTCTGTCTTTCTTCTTACAAGCAGTCCTGAACAAGCTTGTTCGTTGAACTAGTTGCTCTGGTTCCTTTTCTGGTTTAAGAAGAACTTTCCTCATCATGAAGTTCCTTCCTCCTTCTGCAACTTCTAATTCCACATGCTTCTATGCTTCAACAATATGTGCTTCTCCACCTTCTTCTCTCTTTCGGTCGGGACATTCCCAAGATTTATGTCCTTCTTTTCCACAGGTATAGCATTTAACTACGCCTCCTCTAGCTTTTCCTCTTCCTCTACCTCTGGAAAAATAACTTCTTCCTCCATATTGTCCTTCCTTAGAACTTCCACCTTTCTCATGGTGACTATGTTGTTTGAAAGTTTCAAGCTTCAACTTCTGGAACTTCTCTCTATTGGTTCCCTTGCCTCTGCTTGAATTTCCTCCTATGCTTCGATGACTTTGCCTCCTGGCCAATTTTTCTTCATATTTAAAGGTTGCTTGATAGGCATCCTCGACTGTACTCACATAAATCATGCTAATCTCCTCTTGAAATTTTGTATCTCAGCCCATTGATGTATCTGGCGGTATTTTCATCTTCATTCTCCTTTTGTCCAGCCTTGATGTTCAATCAGTAGAATTCTTCAGTGTACTCCTTCACTGATAAACCCCATTGTTTCAAGTTCTATAATCTTCTGTAAAGATTGATTTGGTAATCCTTCGAGATAAATTTGGCCTTCAACTTGGCTACCATCCTATCCCAGTTTTTAATTTTTTTCTTACCATTTCTCCTGCATTCGGCTTGCAGTTCATCCCACCATAATGTTGCATGAACTTTCAGTCTTGTCACTACATGCTTCACCATATTGTCTTCTTTGATATCTGTGTAGTTGAAGTATTTGTCCATAACACGCACCCAATATAACAATTATTCAACTTCCAAATTGCCTTCATACATTGGTACCTCTACTCTTTCTCTGGCTCCTATTTTAGAAAAAAAAATTATCAAGCAATCTTGTGCAGCATCCTCTGCTACATTTTATTCTCCCTCTTCTTCTTCTCTCTCAACTTCACCGATATCACCAGTGTCTAGTGCTCTCCTCTGCGTTGTCTCCATGGCATCCAATCTCATTCAGATTCACCTCATCTCTTCTTCCATCTCTGCATTTTCTATGCGCCTTCTGGGTGGCATGATTTCACTGCGTCACCTACAAACAGAAATGAAATTTATTTGATACCAAATTTACTCCTTTATTTTTTTGTCTGTTATCTGCAAACAAACTTAATCTTGCTCTGATACCACCAGATGCAGCCCCCCTACCCTTCGGGGTTCTGCGACCTCCCATTCACTGGATCGTTCCCCCTCCTTGAGATAGAACAACTCTCTAGCCCCTGATGGGACCTCTGTTAAACAAGTCCACAGGTCCTTTGATGGAACTCCACCTTCGTGACTAAGCACTAAGAGTGAGCCTATACTCGACGCGACCATGGGCTGTGACCGCTTGCCTATGCAAAAGGTGCGTCGGAATCTCGCGTATCGGGACTTTGCGAATCAACCACCTCAATCCTCCCAATAGCCGATTCCCAATGAGAGCTAAGCGCTAGTTATCTCCCCTCGAATCCTTCCCCATGTGACCACTGGCTGAGCCCAAAAGGTGCTCGTTACATTTCATGACCTCAAGACTTCTGCCTATGAGTCCATTCTAACTCTCCAACTCTCCAACTCTGAAACGGACCAAGATTCCTTAATTGTCCCTTTGGTATCCGTCCAGGTGACCCTTACCTATCACCTGGGGCTACTCCTCCGAGAGTTTCGGGACTTTGTGTTTCTTGATATTGAAGCTTAACCTTAGCGATTACCCTTTGAATGCCTGATCCCCAAACCTCCGATATTTCCTTCTCTCAGATCAATGGTCATTGTTTTCTCGTGTGATCTGATGGTTGAGATCACATCGCGAGTCTGGAACTTGTGAGTCCTTGACTCTACTCCTCTGACTTTCTTCAGTAGCGAGTCAGCAAAACACTGAACTCTCGCCACGCGTCCCTCCAAAATGGATGGTCATGATGACATCGACACAGAGAACGACGATGATCTCTTCAGAATGATCAACCGCTGTGATCTTTTCGAAATGATCAATGGCTATGATCTTTTTGCGAGTTTGCATTTTGAAAAATCTCACAAACTTATATTTGACTCCTTCTAGTTGTGATTCAGTGAAATGTTGACAGTTGGTCTACTGCCACTGTGCCTTCTCTCTTGAACCTCTGCCTTTTCCCAGACTTAGAAGATTTCTCAGGGTCCAAAGACTCAATCTTCTTCCCTCTTCCGCATTCAACTCATGAATCTCGCTACCACTTGTAGAAAGTGATACCACTTCCGAGCTTCTATCCTTGAAGGGATTTTGATCTCCCACGCACACCTTTCATTCTCGGGATTTCGAATAACTCAGTTCAAAGGATGTTCTTGCAAAGAAAATTCTTCTCGCCCACCTGGCATTTTTTCTGCATTGGTTCTTTGAATCTTGTTGGCTCCTTGATGTTGTGCACACCTTGCACCTGGTCTAATTTTCTCTGAATCTCTCTCTGAACTTCCATGAATCAATCCTATACTCAGTCAACGCACTCCTTGTGCTCGAGATGCACACCTTGCATACAAGTATCAGAAGAGAAATGATTGAAACTCAACCAGTTTCGTCACGAACTCACAAAGTTAATCTCTCGAACCCTCATACATGAAATGAACTATAAAAAATCATACACACAGAATAAGATTCATTCAATCACACATGAAATGAATACAGTCCAAGGATTTGGGACAATTTGTGAAGACTCGCTAGAATGGTGGCAGCTTATCTCTGAGAAGAGATGTGACAGCTACTTGCATTCATAAGAAGATCATTACAATGAGGCTCTAAAGGCATTTTTAAAATAAGCAGGAATGTCAAAAACCTAACCCTAGCAGATGAAGCACCAAAAGTCATGTGGGCCCCGTTTGGGTAAGTTAGTACATCAACTTCCCAGGTTCGTAACTTTTTGGATATGATCTCAGTTTTAGGATTATGTTATCCCGTTGGAAAGGTATCATCGAGGAGATTCATTTTAGGCATAATACCAAAGGAACTTCCATATTGCAATCTTTTTTTCCCAAAAAACATCGTTTAGGACCTCAAAATGGCCCCGGAAGTTAAAAACTGCTAAAAATAGTAAATTTCCAAAATTGCCAGAAAACTAATTTGAGCCAGTTGGAAAAGGTGGGTGGCCACCGATATCCACCTAGATCAATCCTCCCTCCTTAGGAATCAATGGTCTCCATTGCATTGAGTGCCCGAGGGAGAGGAAAAAACATTTGCTGAATCTGAATCTTGGTGAGCTGCTTGCCTTGCTGGAGACGTCGCGCTGCTCAGTTTGTGGAAGTCTGTCATGAACTTTTTGAGGCTGAGGCTCTTCAACAAGTAGATCTACATGAGAGGACAATGTGCATAAGGAATATTTGTTCTTTTCTACAACCTCATCGACCTACTTCTGTTGGATAGAAGGTGCCTAGGGCGAAGTTGTAGTAGTTGCAGTGTCCTTTTGTTCCCCTGTTGAACAGATTGTGAAGAAGCTAAATTTTGCAGTATGATATACTACCTTGTGAAACTTTTTAGGTGGAACAATAGTTGGAACTACCTCTGGTATTCTATAGATATGAGCCCCCAAAGTAACAATGGCACTACGGGGTCGAGACTCATAAACAACATGGCGTCTCCACATATAGGGTTGGCCCAAGAGAACATCACAGACATCCGGTGGGGCAACATCACATAATACCTCATCCTTGAAGGGTTGGATGTCGTATGAAAATCGACACTATTGGCTAACAAAAAGATCTCACCCTTGGCAAAGCCACCCGATGTTGTATGGTTGCGAGTGTGGTGTTGTCGACAATCCCAACTATTTGATGACAATCCCAATTGTTTGACAATTGTCGGGTGTGGTGTTGTCGACAATCCAAACTGTTTGATGACCTCTGCTGAGATGAGGTTATTTTGGCTTCCACTATCAACAATAAAATGCAGCGGAGTCCCCTTCACCCACATCTGTGAATGAAAAAGGTGCTCCCCCTCTTTAGGATCTGTTGGTTCTTCTGGTTGAATTGTTGCGGTCACGACAATAATAGTGAGGTCTGCGTCAATGATCTATCCTTTACCATCATTTTCATAATCAGATTCTGAATTAGGGTTCAACTCCTTGTCTTTGATCTTGGCCACCAATGACTGTTTTGAGCAACATTCATCGGTTTTGTGCCAAGGATTTTGTGGAAATCACACCATTTTTCGGTGTCCTTCTTTGTCTTCCCGTGACCCTTGTTTTCTTGTGTCTTGGACTGGTTTTCGGGAGACTATTTGTCATACTTTGGTTGTTGCGAATTTGCAGACCTAACCTCTCTTTTGTTCTGGTGCTTGAATATTTGCTCAATTTTAACAGCATATCGATAGGCAGCACCGAGTGATGAGATGTCCAAAAAATCCTTTTCAGTTTGGATGTATCTGTGTAGAGCCCCACGGTATTTCAGAACCAAATGTCGTTCAGAGTCCGTGATACCTAGCTTGGTGCGCAAGGTATGGAAGGTATTGGTGAACTCCAAAACTACTTTACCCCTCTCTTACCGCGGTGTGGTCCATCTCATGTACTGGTCCTCATAGTTGCCAATAGGGTAATACTGTTCCTTTACAGCATCCACAAAAAAATCCCAAGTGGGATCAGCCCCATATATTCCAAAATCCTCTGTGGAACTTTGCTCCCAGTAAGTTTCCCACCAATGTTTGACATGAGGGAGATATTTAAGGAGTGCAAAGGTGATATTTTCTCTGTCGCAAAAATTGTGAACAAAGAAATAACCTTCTAACAAATTTAACCATTTATCTAGGGCATCTGCATCTATCTCACCTTAAAATATAGGAATATCAAAATTGACTTATACCTTAAAAGGTGAGGTGCCTCCAAAGTGGGCTCTTGATGAATATGCGTCTAATGCTATTGGGAGGCATTGAAGGATGTGGGAAAATTCTCCATCATTTCGTCCCTCTGTCGCGTGAGAGCTTGCTCAAGAAACAGACTAATAGGATCGTCTGCTCCATCGTTTTTATTTTCTTCCGCCATTGAGGGTTTCTTGGGTGTGTGAGAGAAATTTTATTCAAGAGAGACAATATCGAGACCCAACTTGCTATACTTGGACCTCATCGGGGACATTCACTTAAAAATGATCAAGAGCAGTCTGCTCTGATACCACTGATCCAGATTATTTTCGGCATGAAATGAGAGCGGAGATATAATAAATAAATGCACAGATATATTGAAGATATTCAATAATATAACATAAATGTATCAGAGATGCAACCATAAACACAGATACACAGTAATTCATGATTTCTATTAATCAAAGAAATGTACAGAGACTGTAAAAATACAGAGTGAAGACTCGCTAGAATGGTGGCAACTTATCTCTGAGAAGAGATGTGATGGCTACTCGCATTCGCAAGAAGATCATCACAATGAGGCTCTAAAGGAATTTTTATAATAAGAAAGAATGTCAAAAACCCTAGACATCCAAAAACCTATCCCTAGGATATGAAGCGCCAAAAGTCATGTGGGCCCCGTTTGGGTAAGTTAGTACATCAACTTCCCGGGGTTGTAACTTTTGCATACGATCTCCATTTTAGGCGTATGATAACCCATTGGAAAGGTATCATCGAGGAGATTCATTTTAGCTGCAATATCAAAAGAACTTACATATTGAAAACGTTTTTTCCAAAAAAAAACATCATTTAGGGCCTCAAAATGGCCCCGGAAGTTAAAAACTGCTAAAAATAGTAAATTGCCAAAATTGCCAGAAAATTGTTTTGAGCCAGTTGGAAAAGGTGGGTGGCCACCGATATCCACCTAGATCATTCATGAAAAACAAAATACATAGTGTTTCTGCTACTCTATTCTACTCTACTGATCTCTCTTACAATACTCATCCATACTAATCTATTACAATGTAAAATCAATTATCTAAGGACTGGCTCCATGAGCTCTTTCATCTTGTCCTGAAATCTATCATTTCAACTTCAAAACTAACACCTACTATGTCCTATTACAATAACTTATAATTACTACCAGATAGAGTCGACACTCCATATCTACAATTTCTTACAGTCCTTCAAGACTTTATAAACAAGTTACATTTTTAAAATGATGTTACAAAAATATCCCAACAACCGATTTAAATTCTGAAATTAATGCTCGATTTGAAATTCTGTCATTCGTTTGCCTCCATGCGTGAAATGTTGACTTTGAAGGTGATGATCCTGCATCACAAGGTATTGAGGCGAGCTTCCAAGTCTTGTCTACAGGTATGGGCCATGATGATGAGGGAACAAAAACGGGGCGGGTGGGGTCAAAAATTTTGCTAAAAAATGATATGTATTAATGTGATAAGGGTGAAGAGATAAATCCAATGGAATAGGTCTCAAATAATTGTGCAAAATTTTCTAGACTATGGATTTATACTCCGATCTAAAGAATACTGCAATGACGAAATGCCCAAATGCTTAACCAGGAAGAAATGTGTAGTGATTTGGCAACTTGAACACAGTTGCGCAGCAATAGATCTTGTCTGTTTTAATTTTTTTGTTTCCGTCCCCAAGGGTTAGTTATTCAATGGTTCTACAGACAAGGGTTTTCCCAGTGCTATAGCTCTCTGATATACGTGCGGGGTCCAACAATAGTAATCGGCCCAATATCTTAGGGCACTAACTAAGGAGGCTAGATTGTGCCCTTAGCCGTACTACCTGACTACCCAGGTACTAGAGAGTATCTTCCCGAGTGTTGTTCTCGGTGGCACTATAGCAGTTAAGCGGTAGATTGGTTTATCAAAAGAGGGCTTCAGGAAATCTAGGTCGATCTGTACACAGGTGTTGTCTGATGTGCTACCACTTGGAGGGGTATCAACAGGGGTTACAAGGGTGGCCAACAGATGTTCGCTTAAGAACTACTTGTATTTCATGCATGTATGAATCCCTCAACCGTGGGTTTATGCACATAACGACATATCTCTGTGGCTTAAAGATGCCAGAATACATCTCTACCCAGAAAAAAAATTAACCCACAATTTTCTGCCAAGGAAAGTGATCTAATACCACTTGTAATATTCCAGATATAAAAAGTATGAAGAACAGAAATAAAATGCTAGAAGTGGTAAATGAACAACAATATAACCATAATAACACCACAATAATACTAAAATGATAACAGAATAACACTAGAAAGATCACTTAGATTACTGAAATCAATGTTCACGGGCCTCTTCGAGGGGGCAACCTCCAGTCGAGCAAAGCTCTATTACAATAATATCCAAGCTAGGGTTCTCATACCCTCGACTCTTATTTATACTAAATATGTCTATCAATAGAACCATCTAGAGGAAGATCCTTCTAGAAGCAAAAGCTTCTATTAGGTCTTCTTACATTCGACTTATTCTACTTTATTGCAAGGCCTTATTAATATTGACCTTTATTACGTCATAATACATTGTTCTACCTATGTGAGGGGTTAGGTCCCTAACAGATTGGTTGAAATGTCTATCAACATATTCTACTTAGACCCCACCATTCATTAGTGCATAGTATCAATGACCGAAGATTTGAATCTCCTGCCTTGTGCTGCTACCTCAGGCTAGCTAATTGATGCAACTACACGTTCGGGTAGATTGTTAAATGTCCTTCTGATTTCCATGTTGTGTTATTGATACCCGAGAAGAAAATTCTTCCCATAGTGAGGTGTGGAACAACTTTTCCCAACATATGTAGCTAGGATGGCCGCTAATTTCCTTATGTGAGAGGATTTTGTGCGGGTGGATCATCATTTTCTATATTAAGCATCATGATAACTTATCAGCGAAAACTATACTATTCACATATTGGTTTTACCTTGGTATTACTGGTTTTTCCTTATAGGAGATTGACACATGTTAGGTAAGGAAATTGACAAGATGAGGTGATTGGTCACACTTATCCCAATCTGTTGAGATCTGCGGCATGTGATAATGGACACATCGAGGAAACAATTATTGTCCTCTGACGACTATGGGCAGGGATATGATGATGGGTGAAGGGAAGAAAATGCGATGCTATATATCATGTTATGCATCACATATTTTCCAACAGATTTGGAAGGATGTCAGTGAATTCCCCCACTCGCCTAATACATTCTCCCTCTTTCCCGTAATTGAAACATGTGTATCTTTCCCTATGGTTCAAATATTTTTGAAGTTCGGGAGGAAAACACACGAAATTTGAATGATGTCATGATAACATCAGCATGGATCTGTAGACATGTGGACACGTGGAAACTTGGAATCGGTCCATGTAGGCGTTGAAGTGTCCTCAGGGAATTGACATAAGCATGGCTGGGCTAAGTATGAAATCCAAAACCGTGGTGGGCTTTCTCTCTAGAAATGGAGATCTTTGACAGACTAAAAAATATGTGTCACTGACTTGTCAGGTCCTCATCAACTTCCTCGGTGTCTAGGTGGACTACTATGTTGGCTCTAGGTGGTGTTGTGTGGATGGATCGATACACGATGACTTTGCAGATATGCAACCTGGCGAGACTAGAATACCACTATCACGACCCTAGTGGAGTGGTTTTACTTTTTTGTATCTTACCATGTGACACCATCCTCAATTCTCCACTTAGATCCTTAAAATCGATGGCGTGCCCCAATGTTGCGTTAACCTCCTCACATATTTTTGATGCAACATGCATTATCCATCGTTGATCAGGATTGCTTGCATCCATCAGATGATCGGGCCCACACCTTTTCCCACTCTTGCTCCTTAAACCTCGGCCTTATGATATGACTCTATTGAGGTGAGGGATTAAGCCTATTTTTCATGTGATAATATCATTTCATGCTCCTGATAAGCACCTGAGTATTTAAATCTCATCCTGGAGCCCTAAGGTATTTATTTTTCTCTATAAAAATCCATGGGCTTCTGACCACGTGCTTTGCCTCTTTGATCCCTGAGATCTGTAAGCTCCCTTTTTGTCCTGATTGTTATCACTAAAAAAATTTCCACAAATGGTCACAGGAACCCGACATCTCCAAACACCTATTAGTTCATTCATAGCCCAAAAAATACATTTCCAAAGGGCACAAAAACTATACAATTGGTTATAAAACTGACATGCCCAGAAACACTACAGGAAGGGCGCGCACGTGCGCAGGCCAAAGAAGCCAAAAGAGTGTACATGTGTCTGATGCGCGACTATGTACGAAAAAAGTTGCGCACTCCTGTGAACGGCACATTTATGGTTCTTTTTGGCCCCTCACCCACTTCTGTTTCATCTCCCAATTCAATTTGACCCTCAAATCTGAGATGAATCTACATGGGGGGTTGGTCAAGGACCCAAGGGTGCCCTAAAGGGCCCTTTTTTTCACACTAAAGACCGGTTGGATAATGCCTCAAATATTTTCCATAAAAAGAGGCCATGGGTGCAATATGAATTCAAGAATATCATTGTATTGTTATGCTACCTCTATTCTCCTACAAGGAACCTCTTTCCTTCTTGGAGCATACTAGCATCATCTCATTAAGATATTCACCTCACCTCTTGAGGGAATAATCTTGGATTTCTTCACCATTTACTTTCCAATTTGTTATTTGTAAGAAGATCTCTCACATAGGGGACTCACGAGCCCTCCCTAGGAGGAAGAGGGGATCCATAAGTCTCCCTTTCTCTTTGGTGTTTGCCGACTAATATAATTTCTCCATTGGTGGCATGCATATTGGTCAATTGTTTGATAGATTTTGGTTCTAATTTCCTTATGCATTTTAGTTTTGTTTCTTTAGTTGTTGTTACCTTAGTTGTTTGTTTATTTCATGTGATTGAGTCATTTGATTCATACACTAACCTTTGTCCTGTCTAGCAGGCCCAACTAGACTTGCAAGTGTCCCTCTTTTTCTCATTCAAGTGGCAAAAAGGATACAATAGATTGACGATCATACTGGGGATAAGGTATCAAGTTCCTACCTATTTGGGTTGTTTGAGCACTTATTTTTGACCTATTTTCCTTGCAGGGATCATAACCAACCCAACCCTACCTGCAAAGAGCTGAATTCAGAGCTAGAAGAGGAGAATTTCATTTAAATTTTTCCTCCCAGACGCGTATCACAATGTGTGGGGATTTTCCATCCCACAGGCGCACCTTCTGAGCATTGTGCGCCAACAACATTGTGTTTCTCAGCGCATTATGCGCACAGTGCACCAACAGGTCCTCGGTTCTCTACGCATTGGCGCCACATGCGCCTCTGTCTAAACTGTGACCCACACATTTGTCTATAAATCCAACATTGTAAGAGTTTTTTTTTGTGATGTTTTGAAGGCCCCTAGCCTTGTAAATATTGATTCTATGCAATTTGTAAATGCACCACTCTTAGATTCCCTCTCCACATGAAGGGCTAGTCGAAACATAGGCACTTAGGGGATTAAAAAAGAACCATATTTCTCCTCTTTTTGCTTTGAAATGCCACATGGATGGCCTGTTTTGATTGTAAAAGATAAGTTAAAGATCATTTTCTATCACATATATAAACACTTTCATTGGGACCAGAAATCAAACTTCAATCATTGAGTATGCTCTTCTCTCGCACCATAGAGCAATTTTGAGAATCAGAAAAAATGATTGAGGGAAGATTTCATCTCCCTTAAAAAACAAAATCTTTAGGAGAGGACAAAGCACCCCTAAGGTTCCTCTTAGCTTCTTTTCAAAACATCTTAAAATTTGTAAGGGCCCATACATGCCCACATGTTGCAAAGTGGGGATAGTTGTTGAAACTACTTTCTTAGTTTACATCACTAGGGGATTTTAAAGATTATTGTAATGGGCCCATACATTCCCACATGCTTACAATCTAGGATAGTTCTTTGAAAATTTCTTAGATTAAATCACATTAGGGAGTTTAAAGGATTGGTAAGGACCCATATGTCCACATGCTAGTTCTTTAGAGACTTTAAAATTCCGCAAGGTTGTACTAATGACATCTAGTAAGATAGATAATCAAGAATTGTAAGGACCACAGGAAGTCCACATGTTGCAAGGTGACACATAACTTATTAAAAATTTGGCACATTTTATCACTTGCTCACACACAAATTCACTACTCACTCACATAATTTCATCTCGAATCGTGGAGGTTGAAGTAGGTTTCCTCCAAAAGGATTTTGAAATTTCCCACTATTTCTTGAAGGAATTATCCACTCTCAAATTCAAACGAGATTGGTTCACACCCCCAATCTCTCAAACAACCACATCTAAAAAAATTCTAAAAAACTCACTAATTTTTCCTCCACGGGATGTGCCAAAATAATTTTTTTAGTCTAGGTAGGATCTCGGGGATATGCATCCAAATAAATCCCCGTTATCTAGTTCTCGCATCTTCAAACATTACAAGTTGACAAAAAGGGAACTTGAAATCATCCAAGTCAAGTGGTCCTAACACCATAAGGCAGGGAGATACCCGTGAAGGGTTGAAGGCCGACGTCTGGTTGTTTTGTGCATCCCCCCTTGAGGAACCCACCTCTTGGAAGGGATCGAGCCCATGTTCCATTTCTGAGGCCAAAAATCTAAATGTCGCACTTTGACCGAGGTACCTAGTGACCAAATTTTAGGACATCTACCCAGGTGGAAATTGTGGGCTGCAATTTCACCTTGATCAGATTTTTTGTGACTATTGGGAAATATCGCCAGCTCTTTCGGGATATGCACCCTCTACCCCTCATTATAACTGATTATTTTATCCTTCACTAGTTTCTCTTCCGGTGGCTTCAAACCCCACTATCAAGTGCTATTGGAAGGTCCAATGCTATTTGAAAGGAAGGACGTTACATCTTTTTAGGACACAAGCATTTGTTTTCTTTGTTCTCCCACATGGACAAAATCCACCTACCCACATGTATGCTTATTTTCAATTGATTTATGTATGATGCTCTTTTGATTACATGTGATTGTGAGATATATTGTGAAGGTCCATATTATACAAGTATCTTGTTCATTTTCTTCTCTCATCACCATTTTGCACACATTCCACTTTTTTAGTCGGACATCATAGGGTACCCACAGAATCCCCGTCGTTCCAGATGCTTTCCAAATATCCCTCCTATCCTAGAAGGATTTCCTAATTTCGCCAACTCATCGGCTCAACCATCTCACACCCCTGTGAGTGCTACCATTTTGGGATCAACTTTGCTTGGTTCCACTTTACTTAGGTCCACTTCCCAAGGTCATCCATCCACTATCTCTCCTTCACAAGGAGGTGGAGGGTACACTTCTTCCGAAGGGAGAAGTACACCCCCACCAAACCCCCCTCAAGGGCCAGGTTCACTACATGCTCACACCATGGTTGGAACTAATCCTCCAACGCTACTCCATATGCCATATTTGGCCTCCCTCAACATACCAAATCTAAGTAAGCTCATGAATGATCCTATATTGCACGACCCCACATGGCCTGCAATGCCTACCAAACTACCTTCAGACATTCCCAAGTTTGAAGGAAAGGTGGGAGAAGATACTGCCAACCATATCATGACCTTCCACTTATGGTTCTCTTCAAACATCATCATGGACAACTCCATCTGATTAAGGTTATTTCAGCACACACTCATAGGTCCATCAGCCAAATGGTATGTGGACGAAAAATCAGGGTCCCATGTGACTTTTGAATCATTGGCCAAAAAAAATTTGACCTTATTTCAACTACCAATTCACCATGAAAATGGTCTAGAACTACTCTCTGAGTTCAACCAAAACTCATCCACACATATCGCCAACCACATTCACGAATGGCGTCGGTGACGTAGTTTATGCAAAGTAGAAACCACCAAAGAACAATGCCTCAATTGGTTTCTCAGATCACTCGTCCCTTTCCTTGCCAAAGATGTGGTATCCATCTTCACCCAAACTGAAGAGGAAGACATCAGTAAGGCCCAATAGTATGACCTCATCTATGCTCAGTCAGGATACTTATACACAGTACTACCTAACGCCCCGAGACCCGTACCATTCGACCGAGACAAACCTGGGACTTCTCACTCAGTGGATGGATTGATTAGTACCACAACACACCACAACCCATACATCCAACCACCACCTATGTATGATACACCCCAATATCCACCAATGTATGGAGGACCCCCTTATTACCCTCCCCCCCGCTTATCAGCAACCATACCCTGTTTTCCTCCCTCCACCCATGAGTGGACCCCGGCCGATACCCATGATGCACCCAACTATTCAACCAAGTTTGGGTACCCCCTCTACCTCAGCTTACACCCTGAGCACTAGTGAAAGTGTTATGCCTTCCTATGCACTCTATAGGTCATTACGACAAAATAATATGTACTTCCCATTTTCTGGTCCTCCATGGCCCATTGCTCCTCCACAAGGACAACCACATGTTGGGGTTAACTTTGTTTATCCCTCTCCCATTCAACAATTTCAAAATTTTGAAAAAAGGAATACGAAAAATCCGACCCATCAGCTGAATAATGCCAAAAATAAAGGGAAAAATTGAAACAATAATAACCCAGGACCAGGGGGAAACAACTCCCAACAGAACCAACCTGTTGGGGGGAACCAGAACCCCCAAGGGGGAAATAACAACAAACGCCAAGGGAGGAACAACAACAATAACATCTGGACTAAATTCCCTTATGCCTTTTGCAGTGATCATGGTCATCATACACACCATTTCCCCCAAATAACCGACTTCAAATGGATAAAAGATTCCATGAATGCGCCACATCCCCCAGCGTCGCCTACCCCTCAGTAGTGCACACAACAATATTTGCAACAACCACCCCCGACTGTGTTGGAAAACCCTATTCCACACCAAGGTGTGATGAATACCCAGAAGGAGATGCATCCTGCCCCACCACGGATAGGATAATATCCAAACCCTAGGAATCTGGCGGATCGCACTATCCTCCTCACTAGCGAAGAAGAAATTCTTCTACAAACACGCAATCATCAATATAGTGCACCCCCTGAATCTACTCCCACCACTTCGGAAGCAACTCCAGTTACAGTCGAACAAACTTTGATGATTCTACACCCTAACATTGAACCACCCATTCATATTCCTCGCATCCCATTATGATGGAATGTCAACAACCCTCAGGCTAGGGCAACACACAATTACAGTTTGGTCGATGACTTGGCGTAATATCCTATAGCTGTGTCAGTCTTGGAGTTCCTCCAAACTTGTCCCACTCAACAAAAATCATCGCTTTCTGCCCTGGGGGTAGTCGACCCTGCTGATACTAGACTCATCACATTTGATCTAGATTGTGGGGAACCCCGTCTCCCCACTTTGGTAGCTTTCCAGATACCAGTCAAAATTCGAAACATCACAGTTCATCGATGTGTCATTGATGAAGGTGGATCCACATGCATCATGTACAAAATGGTATGGAAGAAACTTGGCTCCCCTGAGCTAATACCATCCACCATCACTTTGAGAGCTTATGATGGATGACCATCCTCTCCTGAAGGGCTCTTTCAAAATGTCCTCGTTGAACTTGGGGGAAAAACCATTCTTATTGACATTGAGGTTATCGACGCTCCGCTCAATTACAACATCTTGTTTGGACGTAACTACATGTACGCTATGAAGGTTGTGGCCTCTTTTATGTTTTGAACGATGATGTTCCCCCACAACAGGAAGATCATCACCATCAACCAAGTTTCACATTACGAGCCTAACCATTCCTCCAACATCGATAACATCCTACCTCTTTTCCACACTAATTTTGATGCCTACCCACTCATAGAGATGGGCCCCAGAATTTTCAAGGATCCATCCTTGTTGGGGACATACCATGGAGCACCACCACTCATACACCCCTTGACGCAAGTGTGTTTCTTATCTTCCAATGGAACTGAAACTGGAGATACCATTCGTCCCATAGAGACTTCTCCACCCCTCGACGTCCCACCAGTTGAAGAAATTGTACCTCAAGAATTACCTGAGAACCCTATGACACCACTTACCACCGATTTCACCCTTCCCCAAGGGAAAATCCTAGTTTGGGAGACAATCCCCCAAGCCATCACTCAAATCCCCTTCTTCTACCCCCCACTGGGTGTACAATATTTTTAGGTAGCCGCAACGCTTACCCTTCCCAACATGGTGCTCACCATTCCGGTATGGTATCTACACCCACCCGCGATGGTTCCTCAACCCTCCCTCCCTCCCCAAACAAAGGGAATCTCGATGCAAATTCCACTACTAAATCCAACCACACCACCTTCACCCCCACTTGCTAGCACCCCCACCATATCTAGGGGCAGACGGAAGAAGAAGGAGCCTGCCGCTCCAGTTCTTCCCTGAGTTCAACCTCCTTGCACACTATGCGAGAGAGAAGGACACCCTACAAATAGATGTCCATATCTCCCCAAGTTACGCAATTTAATCCAACCCCCTCGAGCAACCACCATTCTCATAACTTCACCAAGAACACCTATTACTACCACAACATCCCCTACTACAGGAAGCAAAGGGATGGGAACCAAATTCGCATGTTCCATATGTTCAGAGTATGGCCACTACACTCATCATTACCATGTGCTACCTCAGTTTCGACAGACACTAACGATAGTACGCCAGAGCTTTCAGAAAGACCCCTCTCCACCCACTTCATCAAGTACCCGTCACTGACATCCATTATGTCACGAACTCATTCAACAAATGAATGAGGTGCCCTTGTTCTCTTTGTGAATCACTTGATCATTTCACATATTAGTGTCCAACGATCATTGAATACATGTGTCATCAAATGGCCCTTATTTGAAATCCTCCAACCACCTCACTTCCCGTAATACAAGTGATTCCCCCTATTCCATCTCCAGATACTTTCCACATCATATCCCCTGAACCTAAGTCACTTTCTACCCCTCCATGGTTCATGGATCGACTGTATGAAGATTTTCCCCCAAATCCTCCCAATTCTCCAGTTCATTTCCCTCAGGAAATTTTACCCCCAACCACAGTTTACAACCCACAGTGTCTAGACATTTGGTTTATGTCAAGCACACCATGGCACAATAGTTGCGATACCCCCTCTACATCTTCACCACCTGAAGATAATCTTGTGGTGACAGTCACCAATGTTCCTTCCCCAGATCCCCTATATTCTCGCATTTTCCACTGTGACGAAGATGTCCTCGAGGAAATAACTACCCTCAATTTCCCATGGAATGCACTCCATCATAAAGTGATTTTTCTCTCACAGGAAGCCTTGGACCCTCTTATCCAAGTCTCCTTTGACCTCTTCCTAGCCTACGATATCGCTCATGATACCTTCGGTCATGGAAAATTTGAGTCATTATGGAATGGACCCTACATCATCCAACACTGTCTCACTAAAGTTGCATACATACTAGCCTCTCCAGAAGGATACCCTCTCAAAGAACCCATCAACGAGTTGTACTTAAAGAAATTTTATGCCTGAGCGTAGTCATTCTACACTAGGCTTTTTCTTTTTTGTACACATTTGTAGAGTTTTTGATCTTCCTTTTTCCCTTCATGCCTTATGTATGATCTAACATTTGTGTTATTAACAGATGTCTCCTCCATCGGCCTACCACATCGGTTACACTGATGGAGCTAGCCAATGGACACAGAATCTCACTTCAGTCGCTTGGGCCCTCTATACCCCCTCACATGAACTGCTCCACTCCAGTGGCATATGTTTGGGCTCAGCCACCAACAACCAAACAGAATACACTGCCATCATTGGCCTCCTTGCAGAGGCCAGTCACCGCCATATTCCTCACCTTAGCATCTTATTAGATTCCTAGCTTGTCGTCCCACAACTCAATAATGTGTACTATGTCTGTGATCCTTGTGTTGGCATATTTATTACAGGTAGACAGAAGGCAGAGTATTTGTTTTTCATTGATGGAAAGCTTAGCCCGACGATGATGAACAAGAGAAAGTCGCAAGACCAACAACACAATGATGATCGCATGACAAGATCAGAACCATAAAATACAGGAGTCAAGGAAGAAACTCACGGAAGAAAATCCTGAAATGTGATAGATCAGAGCATGTCAAAGACTCCATTTCAGAGTTTCGCAAACCGAGAAATCAGAGTTCCAGATACCGGGAGCTGGAGGAGTCAAGAGTGGAGACCCTTCATCACAGGAGTCTAGAAGTTGCGAAATGTGAAACACCGAAATCCTGAAACAAGCACATCAAAAAAGATTTTTGTAGACCAGGAAATAACTCCATTTCAGAGTTCCAGATACCGGGAGTTGGAGGAGTCAAGAGTCGAGACTCTTCATAACAGGAGTCTTGAAGTCGTGAAATGCAAAACACCGAAATCCCGAAACAGGCACATCAACAAAGAGTTTTGCAGACCGGGAAATAACTCCATTTCAGAGTTCTGAATACTGGGAGTTGGAGTGTCAAAACACTTCACCACAGGAATGTCGAAATGCCGAAATGTGAAAAACACCTTTTGGTGTAGGTTTCGGTTACCGGGAGTTGGAGTGTCGAAACACTTCACCACAGAAATCGCGAAATGCCGAAATGTGAAATTGCGACATGGATTTTTGGGGATCGTGACATGGAGTTTCGGAGTTTCGGTTATTGTGACATGGAGCGTCAAGGTATCTCATCACAAGAATTGTTGAAATCACGAAATGTCGAAATGTGAAATTGCGACATGGAGTTTCAGGGATCGCAACATGGAGTTTCAGGAATTCGCGACATGCGAAATCGTGAAATGCCGAAAGGGACTATTGTGAGTCTCGAAGACTCGAAGGGAAAAACGCCGAAATCCCGTCAGTCGTTCGATTAGGAAAAGAAGGGAGAAGATTATGAAGTTTTGTGGACCGTTGATCTGGATCCATTTCAGGGATCACGACTTGGAGAGTCGTGATGCTTCACAACAGGAATTCGCGACATGCGAAATCGCAAATTGTCGAAATACGAAATGCGAAAGACATTTTGTTTCTTGTAATCCAACGGTGCAGGGGAATTTGAATATGATCGGAGGGCTACTGTTTCACCTCACAGTTAATTGATCAGTTACGATTCAATTAGCAAAATTGATTCATGATTCTTGTTTGGTTGGCGATTCAGTTGTTGAGGCGTGTGTGAATAAAAGAAGATATGAGACGACTGTGCAAAGTTGGTCGTTCTGAATGAAAAATGAGTTGAACTGTAAGAAAGGGAAAATTACAGTATGCGTAGTGTGAGACCGACAGTATACACAGTGGGAGATACAACTCAGAGATGAGTAACAGATGAGGAATAGACATAAGCAAGAGAAGAATTGCAGAACAGCTTGAAGTAGAGTAGAATTACAGAACAGACAGAGGAAGAGAATAATTGCAGAACATCTTGAAGCAGAGAAGAATTGGAGAACAAACAGAGGAAGAGAAGAATTACAGAATAGTTAGAAGCAGACCAGATTTACAGAACAGAGAAGAAGTGGTAAGAATCGATTTATCTGTGTTGTTGGTTATTCAATCATTTATTTATAATCAGGGAGGTAGGGTGGTGCTAGGGAGGACTGTTGTCC
>SNQJ01S0084676.1:40267-55285 GCA_010110895.2 Picea sitchensis | reverse complement strand
ATTTTCCCTTAATGTGTTTGATTTCAAAATCAAATTCACAAAGGAGAGCCATCCACCTAGCTTGCCTAGAATTGAGTTTGGGATGGTTAAACAAATATCTCAGCCCACTATGGTCTGTCATGAGTAAAAATATTCATCCTATGAGATAATGCCTCCACATTTTCAAATGGTGGACTAAGGATGTCAATTCCAAGTCATGTGTCACATAATTGATTTCATGTTCATTCAATTTTATAGACTCATAACAGATTACATGCCCTTCTTGCATGAGGACTCCTCTGAGTCCTTGTTTGTAGGCATTTGTAAACACAATTCCTTGTTTGAGTATACAATTTTCAACACAGGTGCATTGGTTAAGAGGTGTTTGAGTTGCTGAAAACTCTCTTCACACTCACCAATCCAAACAAATTTAACTCCCTTTTTCTGAAGGGAGGTGATTGGATAACCAATCTTGGAAAACCCCTTTATGAACCTTATGTAGTAACCTTCTAGGCCCATGAAGGATATGATATCAACTACATATTTGGGTGTAGGAAATTCCATAATGGCTTTGATTTTGTCACAATCAAGTGCCACTCCTTCCTCAGTGATGACATGGCCTAAGTAATGGACATGTTTTTGGAAAAAGTCACATTTACTAAACTTTGCATAGAGATTTTTCTCTCTCAGCACTTGAAGAACTAATTTGAGGTGCTCTTCATGTTCTTCCTTGTTCTTAGAATAGATTAATATATCATCTATGAAGACCAACACAAATTCATCCAAGAACTTGTTGAGCACATTATTCATTAAGCACATAAAGGTGGTCGATGCATTTGTAAGCCCAAATGGAACCACCACAAATTCATAGTGCCCATATCTTGTCCTAAAGGTTTTTTTTGTGGTTGTATTCATCCTTAATCCGAAATTTATGGTATCCATACCTCAAGTCAATATTGGAGAAAATTGTAGCACCCCTTAACTGGTAAAACAAGTCATCAATTCTTGGAAAGGGATACTTATTCTTAATTGTCATCTTGTTGAGTTTCCTATAGTCTATGCACAACTTGAGTGTGCCATATTTATTATTCACAAATAAATTTGGTGCTACCCAATGATACACACTAGGACAGATGTAAAATTTGTCCAAGATATCCTTTAGTTGTAATTTGAGCTCGACTAGCTCACATGTACTCATTCTATAGGGTGTTCTAGACATTGTCACCACTCCAGGTGCAAGTTCTATTGAGAAATCAATGTATCTTCTTGGAGGTAGACCCGATACCTCAACTGGAAACACATATTTATACTCTCTCAATATAGGATAGTCCTCTAGGCTTGGTTTACTATCCTCAACAGAGTTCAATACTTTTATTGCATACAAAGGAAATCCTTTTTTGCAATACTTCTTCACATTAAGGGTTAATATTTGTCTCATTGAGACATGATTTTGAATTCCCCGTAGGGTCCTTTTATTCCCTTCCTCATCTTAACACTCTAATGTTTTATTGTAACATACCAACTTGGCTTTATGGGAAGCCAACTAGTCCATGCCAATAAACATGTCATAAGATCCTAAAGGGAGTATGTTTAGGTTTTCTTGGGTAGAAATCCCATTCATAATGAATTGGAATGCTGGTATGACCTATGTTACCTTTATTTTTGTTCCAGTGGCTAGCTGTACCACCCATGATTTAGCATGTTTTACTTGTTACAATTTACATTTCTCAACAGTTTGAGAGGAAATGTTAACTCATATTAGAACCAGGGTCAATTAAAATGGAAACATGATGGTTGGAAATCATACCTTCCATATCCACCACTGAAGCTTGATGGTCAACTTGTCTATTATCTAGGGGTGCATAAATTTTTGGCATGATCCTAGCCACATCATTGATTGTGCTATATTTCTAGATGTTGTAGACCCTCTTATTGTTCTATTTCCTATGTGGGTAGTCCCTTAGCAAATGCTCTTCTCTAGATCCCCAACATTTCAATGGCTCTCTCTTTGTATTATAATCCTTTCCTAGGGATGATCAAAATGGTTTGTTTCCACTCTGAGATGGAAATTTTCGTTGATACACTCTCTTAGTAGAAAGTCTTGTCTTAGATATTCTCCGATGATTCTTAAATCTTGAGGATTTAAACCCCATCTTCTTGGATCCAAATTTACTTTTCCTCTTCCATTCCTTATGAGGTTTTTCCTTGTGCTTGATTTTTTAATAACAATACCTTGCCTTCCGAATAGTGTCTTCTAAGGTCTTAGGTTCATCAAATTCATTTTTGTCTCAAAAATATTGGGAAACCCACTAAATAATTGTTGCATCTTCACATTTTCATCCTTTATGTAGGGAACATACCCCATAAGCTCAAGATATCTGTTGATATATTCATATATGGTGAGTTTTTCTAACTTGAATTCATAAAAATCATTAGTATTTTTATCATAATACCTCTCAGAAAGGTACTTCTGCTTGAAGTGTTTTTGAAATTGTTTCCACGACAACTCATTCCCATGAATTACTTTCAAATTCCTAAGGTCCTCCCACCAAATGAAGTCCTTTCCATTCAAGTTTAAAATGGTTATTTGAGCTTTCAAAATTTTCAGAGTAGTCATGGACTCTAAAATACCTCTTTAGGCATACTAGTCAAGATTTTTCTTCTTCCTCGTTTTTTAATCTCCCCATCAAAAGTGGGTGGCTTAGCTTTCTTAAAATATTCAGGGTCATGGCTCTTGGAATACTTCCTCATATTTCTTCTCCTCTTAGAACATGAGCTAGTCTCAATGATGGAAAGTTCCTTAGAGCTGTCATCTTCCTCACTAGAGGATTATCCAGATGAATCTTTGATGTTAGCATGCCTTTTGGCTCCATGTTGGGCCTTCTTCGAGGTTATTCTCCATGTTGTTGTTTCTTTTAGGGCCATGATTTTGTATCTCAGGTGGACTTTTGGTTTTCTAGGACTGATGTTTGTCCACATTATTGACTGTTGGACCATGTTGCAACTACCTCTGTATATCATATAGACTTTGCAGCAAAACTGCACTTATTTTAGTTTTCTTTTCTTGTTCTTTTATAAGCCTCATGTTGTCTGATTTAAAGCTTTGTATTTATGCCATGAGGCTTATTACAGTTTCATCCAAATCCTAAGGGGTTTCCACCACTCTCCTTTCATCAAATTATTATTATTTGTTATGGGATCTCTCTCCCATCTCATGATGTGTCACCATTCTTTATGTTGTATTTTTCCTTGATGTCCATTGAATGTTTTAGTGTTGATAACAACATGTTTTGTTAGCTAATTATCCACTAATTTATGAACAACACATGTAATTTTGTAAGATGAAATTGCCTTCATCATTTACCATATAAAAACAACTTACATTTCATATTTAAAACATGTAAAAAAAACCAGAATGTCTCATACATCTTTTTAATAGTAAAGTTTAGATAATTTATTATGGATATGGTAGGGTAGGGTGCCCTCCCCCTTAAATTTCTATAATAAAATTTATTCGACTATTTCATGAGCCCAAGTAGGACAAGTGTTGTTTCCTACTTTGATACCACTATGTAACACACCCAACCCCCTAAGTAGCTTTCTAAGGGATGGGGTATTAAATTTCCACTTTTCCTCAATCATTTCAAAACCTCTTCTCGAGGATACCATCATCTTCTTCTCATCAAGAGTTTTCCAATGACCATAGTCATGCTCAGAACTAAGCTTCGAATCAGAAGTTACAGTCCCCTATAGTCTCTAGTCTTTCATTTATTGGGTTTGTCTTTAGTGCCACGTGGAAACCATGTGGTTCCCCATCACTAGTTCCATCCAACATGGAACTAACATGGAATTCACCACCTAAACCATTTGACTCCCTCATGTGCTAATTTAGATATTTTCCTATTCATCAGAGTCCACCCATCAATGTTAGCAAACTTCCCACACATAATCCACTCCGACAGGCGCTCTCCAACTACACACACTCCAATGAATCTAACCTACAAATCCAATGGCCCTTGGGGTGGGGAAATCAATGGCTATGATTGCTTTGGAGTCACCAACTTGTATGATGGTTAACGACCCTTCTCAAGATCTAGCTGCACTTGGCTTATGTGGGCCTGGAAGGATCTATGGTTGATATTGATATCTTGCTTTCCACCGTGTACCTATCTCCTAACACGACACATGGTCCATTATCCACTTGAAACGTGGACCCATCATGATGCAACATGCCACTTTAGGAAATAAAAGCTCACTCAACTAGATATTGACACTTGTCCTTATCTATAAAATGATTAAGTTACTTAATCAATAATTTCTTAAAATATCGCTCCTCGGTATTTATTTGTTTAATCATTATTAGTGATATTTACTCTCCACTAATTAATTACCCCTATAATCACATTTTTACTTAGCCTAATATATCGACCTGGTAATTAATGAATATTTACTTTCTCTCAATTTTCCCTTGGAACGGTTTAGTGCTAATTTAATTATCCAGGTTATAAACACATTATAATGCAATTAATTTAATTATATCATTATATAATTAATTGCATTGTAAAGTACCCAACTCCATCGTAATGCACCCAACTTGCATTATAATATATATTATTATATTATTAATAAAACACGTAGGGATTTTGGACTTCGAATTTTGCAAAAATTAATGTGCTCATTTTCCTTTTTATTGACGACCAAACTCTGGAAAGGTAAAGGATTTAATATTAATATTATAATATTTAGCATTTTAATATATATCAGGTCATCGCACTCTGAACCTCCATCATTTTCTTCTTACTCTGATGGCCAATTATGAGAGAGAATATTTTAATATTATAATATATATGTGGGACCTGATAGTACCCAAGCTATCACACTCTGATCGCGTGCTCCCCTTTTTCTCCTCTGATGGTCAACTCTGAAAAGGTTTGGAAATGGTGTTAAATTAATATAATATTAAACATTATATCAACCAGGCCATTATTTAATATAATATATTATTTCAGGTAATTCAAACCTCCTTCATGTGCAATATTATATATATTTATAGCTTTATAATATTCTATCTATCATACTCCGAACCCATCGGAGTCGTACTCTGAACTCTTCATATTCATACTCCGAACTCTTCAGAATCTAAATGTGCATGCTCCTTTCGTTTTATTAGATGGTCAAATATGACCGTCAACTTTGAAAAGGGAAAGGAAATTGTGTTTAAGTATTATAATATTTAATATCCTATCAACTCAGGCGATCACTATGAGGTCTTCGCACTTGAAATACATGTCATCCTCTCATCACTTCGACCACCAATCATGAAAGAGAAGAGTTTTAATATTATTAAACACATGTGGGACCTTATACTACCGCTCTCTCGTTACTATGATGGCCAATCATGAGAGAGAAAGTATTATATTATAATTTATTTAAAGTCTCATAACACTTAGGCCATTGCTATGATGGGTTCAGAATCCATTTGAGTGTGTCTTTCCTTTTACTTTGATGACCCAACTCTGAATGGTCAGCTCTGAAAAGGGTTTGATTTAATTTTAAAATTTTATAATTATTACCACTCTAATGCCATTGCTTTGATAACTTCTCTCTTCATTCAAACACGCACTTCCCTTTACTCTGATGGCTAGAATTTGATGGCCAATCATAGAGGAAAATAATTTTTTCTAATAATTCGCATATAGTTACGTTGGAAAAAAATGGGGAGATCTTAACACACATTAAACTTTTGCATAGAAAGGAAAGATTTCTAGTTTTCCATTATTCATGCACTGCATAAATCTCTAGTTGTAGCATAATAGTTTCCAACCTTAATATTCAAGTATTTGAACATTTAAATGGTAAATTTGGGAATTTACCAGTAATTACCATACTTTACCATTCGTTCAATTTTTTTTCTAGAAAACATAAAATTACACATCTACATAAATTTATGCAAATTAATTGTTTAAATTCTTTTCCAGAATATTACATTTCTTGGAAATAAAATCCTCCATGGAAAAACTACATTTTTACTGGAATGTACTAATCTCTTATTTACATGCATCTCTTTGTTATTTTCAGGGAATAGTTACTATTCTCGTATCTTTCCCTTTTGGACATTAGATTTAATGTGTAATTCCTAGTAAAATCTCTTCTCTTAGAAAATTCTAATGAAGCTTAATAAATCTCAATGCATTAAATTTTAAATTTCATTTATTTCAAATTTAAATCTTAAATTTGCATTTCTCATTCCTTTATTATTATTATTATTATTTTAAATACTTTACCTCTCTTTAACATTGTTTTTTTTTTCTTAATATCAACCAAGGGTCTGAACTTCCTTCAATTTTTAAGTCTAGTAGATTTTCCACACCAACATAGAGACCAAAGCTAGTCGTTCGACCTTCATGTTTCTAAAAGGAATTGCATTTTCTTAATTACCAAGTTGCTCTATGAGAATTTTAGTGGATTTAATTTACTAATACTTGGGGATTTGTTCAGACAGATTATTGCATGTGATCATCCAACACTTTGTTCCTAATTTAAGTGAGAACCCATTACTAACAACTTCCCTTTCCAAACAGAGACATCAAGAAAACCAACATCAGAATATTTTTTCCAAAATTTATTTCATATTTCCTATCCAGTCAAACAATTAGAGTAATAATTCCATCATTTGTATAGGATAGTAAATTATGCATTTATCTATCATAGGAAATATATAGAATAAAATAAATTAGCCATGACAACACAATACATAGGAAACACTTATCTAAAAATTAGAAATAGTTGGAAATTGTTGAAGGGTGTGCCACTTTCCACCCAACCATAGGCACAACTACTCTTGGTGTATTTCCCAACTATCCACCCCCTAGACAAAGTATGATGCCATGAGAGAAAGTTCTTCTTTTTCTCAACAACCAACAAGGGATGAAGGTTACTCTCCTTCTTCCATAGGAACCTGGATCCAATCTTATTCCACCAAGAAAGGGAGCCTCTTGTGATTTATCACTCAATTTCTATATATCCCCATGTATTAGCTTGATTATAAAAAACTACCCAACAGTTCCTGCATCTAGAACAATTTTTTTTCTCAGTTCTCTTAAGAACCTAAGAGTTGAACATGCTCTTCCTCTCCAGAAATGGTCTGCATACCAACTCGTGTGTCTCCTCTGCTTCTTCCCACAATTGTTTTCCTCTCTTTTCTTTGCTTCTGCAACAAGATTTTGTGGGTCTAGTCCCCAATTTGAGGGTCAGATGAGGAATCTTCCATATGGGTAATATTCCCATCCTCTCATTGACTCTTGAGAAACACTTTCCAACTACCATCTTGAATGCTAATTAAATTCTATGGGACAAAGGATTGTTTTGGATCTGAGAAAATTTTAATCTAGCAAAGTATTGGCCTAGAAGGGGGTCATCTCAACCATTATTGGTTCCCCTCACCATCCCTCTCATGCATCATAATTTGCATTAGCAACACCTTCAACAGTTGTTCAACAATTTCCATTTTTTATTTTATAGCAAAATCATTTACATTAACTTCTTAACTAAGGTTCATCATTTTCCAAATTTCACACATTACAGACCTGTCCATAGTATTTTAGCAATAACATAATTATTTTTACATCCTATGAAAAATAGAGGTGTTACACATACATGCTTTAAAGGACTCCTCCACTTTCATGTAATTGGTGTCCTTTTGATTCTATCTCAAGAAAATAAGTACATACTTCTTAGTTGAGATCATCAATCTCTTAATTTGTTGTGCACTCACAAGAGAGATATTATACTTCCCATTGCGTGCATTGATGATAAATGATTTACCATAATTGATTAGGTGGTTCTGATAGAAACTTATCATGAATATATAATCACTTATATACATATAGATGCTACCAAACACTACATTGCAAACATCAAGAGCCACTACAGACCTGTCCATAGTATTTTAGCAATAACATAATTATTTTTACATCCTGTGAAAAATAGAGGTGTTACACATACATCCTTTAGAGGACTCCTCCACTTTCATGGAATTGGTGTCCTTTTGATTCTATCTCAAGAAAATAAGTACATACTTCTTAGTTGAGATCATCAATCTCTTAATTTGTTGTGCACTCACAAGAGAGATATTATACTTCCCATTGCGTGCATTGATGATAAATGATTTACCATAANGACAACACAATACATAGGAAACACTTATCTAAAAATTAGAAATAGTTGGAAATTGTTGAAGGGTGTGCCACTTTCCACCCAACCATAGGCACAACTACTCTTGGTGTATTTCCCAACTATCCACCCCCTAGACAAAGTATGATTCCATGAAAGAAAGTTCTTCTTTTTCTCAACAACCAACAAGGGATGAAGGTTACTCTCCTTCTCCCATAGGAACCTGGAAATCCAATCTTATTCCACCAAGCAAGGGAGCCTCTTGTGATTTATCACTCAATTTCTATATATCCCCATGTATTAGCTTGATTATAAAAAACTACCCAATAGTTCTTGCATCTAGAACAATTTTTTTTCTCAGTTCTCTTAAGAACCTAAGAGTTGAACATGCTCTTCCTCTCCAAAAATGGTCTGCATACCAACTCGTGTGTCTCCTCTGCTTCTTCCCACAATTGTTTTCCTCTCTTTTCTTTCCTTCTACAACAAGATTTTGTGGGTCCAGTCCCCAATTTGTGGGTCAGATGAGGAAGATTCCATATGGGTAATATTCCCATCCTCTCATTGACTCTTGATAAACACTTTCCAACTACCATATTGAATGGTAATTAAATTCTATGGGACAGAGGATTGTTTTGGATCTGAGAAAATTTAAATCTAGCAAAGTATTGGCCTAGAAGGGGGTCATCTCAACCATTATTGGTTCCCCTCACCATCCCTCTCATGCATCATAATTTGCATTAGCAACACCTTCAATAGTTTCCATTTTTTATTTTATAGCAAAAGCATTTACATTAACTTCTTAACTAAGGTTCATCATTTTCCAAATTTCACACATTACAGACCTGTCCATAGTATTTTAGCAATAACATAATTATTTTTACATCCTGTGAAAAATAGAGGTGTTACACATACATCCTTTAAAGGACTCCTCCACTTTCATGGAATTGGTGTCCTTTTGATTCTATCTCAAGAAAATAAGTACNCACTTATATACATATAGATGCTACCAAACACTACACTGCAAACATCAAGAGCCACTACATACCTGTCCATAATATTTTAGCAATAACATAATTATTTTTACATCCTATGAAAAATAGAGGTGTTACGCATACATCCTTTAAAGGACTCCTCCACTTTCATGGAATTGGTGTCCTTTTGATTCTATCTCAAGAAAAGAAGTACATACTTCTTAGTTGAGATCATCAATCTCTTAAATTGTTGTGCACTCACAAGAGAGATAGTATACTTCCCATTGCGTGCATTGATGATAAATGATTTACCATAATTGATTAGGTGGTACTGATTGGAACTTATCATGAAGATATAATCACTTATATACATATAGATGCTACCAAACACTACACTACAAACATCAAGAGCCACTACATCGACTTTTATTTCATCAACGAAATTTGCATTGATAGAAAATCGAACTTTACATTTCTTGGTAGCTTTTAACTCTACATCCCTATTCACCCAAAACAAAGCTCATGGACGAGGGTGACCATCCATATCTAAACCACGTTTACTTACCAAGTCCTCTACAATGAGGTTTTCCTATGAACAAAAATTGTTTACAAATAATCTACCTTGGTCTTCTTTATTTGAATCTTGGGATGGGAGAAAATTTCCATCTCCTCATATTTAGCATGGAGGATACTAGAGTTCTCATCCTTTTGCAATGTTTCATAGACAATATTTTCATCCACATTTGAGTTTCTTTCTATGTCCTTTCCTACTTCCACTAGAATATTGTTCATCTTAATTCTCCTATTGGGGGATCCTGTGATTCAAATTGGATGTAGTTCCCATAATTTTTATTTTTTGTTATGAACAATGTTGCAATGGTCACATTGGTTATTAGGGTCCTTGGACGCATGTGTGTTTGTGGAAATATTATTATTTTTTCCTTTTCTCTTCTTTTTCTTGCCCTTATTAGGAGCTCGAGGACAATCTGTTTACTTCGAACCATTTGGTTGTCCCTTCTTCTTATCAAATTTAATGTATTGGTCCTATGCATAGGCCTAATCTATGATATTGGGATTAAATATAAAAACATGCCTTCTTATGAGACTATCAATACCACACATGTATTTGATGACCACATCTAGGTCTTCGAGACTTATTCCTTGTTGGATGGTTCGGTTTTGGAACTGTGTAGTGTAATATTATACACTCTATCCTTATTTGGGTAAATATTGGACATGATGAGGTATTTGATTACCTCCCATTTAGTTACTAGTAGGTATACCCCTCGCCCAAGGGCTTTAATGTGGCTCTCCCACTATGTCTATGTATGGACTTATAGATTTAGTCTAGATAAATCTATTTGTGGCTCCTCGCATACATTAAGAACACTAAAATAGACTTGTAAGTTATTTTACTAATGATTCAATTTAAGTGTGTTGATCATTTTCTTCCATTTTAAATATGTGTTGTAAAAATTAGTTACTAGAGTCACCTTTTTTGGGCTTTAATTCTTCCTTCTCTTCCCTCCACTCCTCATGATTTTCTGGTTTCTCAGGAGATTTGGGCTTCTTCGAAAAGGGTTTGATATTCTTCTCAATAGAATCCAATAGTATGGCCATGTTGCTAGAAATATGAACTACTTGATCTTTCAACTTCATGATTCTCGATTCATATTAATCAATGGTTCTTAACCAATTCTCTTCATCCATTTCTACAAATTGTCGTAGCTTCTTATCCCATCTTGTATCAATCTTGGGATGAACAAGTTACATCTCCTAAAAAAATGGATTTCTTGAGTTAGGTAAGCATATATGATGCCTCAAACCACCAAATGCCCAAATAAACCCATTAGTATAGAAATATGATCTATAAACTATCTTGTATATTTTAATGGTTGGCTCTCCAAAATAGATCTAAAAGTAAAACCTTTGTTGTGAGCATATGCTTGATTGTGAGACTATATTTATGTATTTTTTTAACACTTTTCTAGAAATAAAATCACACCATTTACAATATTTAACTACATATGAAGTAGACTACAATAGAAAGACACACACCAATATTTACCCTAGAAAACAATATGGGAAAGCTAACATTCAACAAAGGATTGTTCCTTCGAGCTTATATTATGGATACTACAATATAGATTACAAATATTTCTAAGCTTATTATGAAGCTATGAGACACTATGGTCTTATGTGGTCCTCTATGGTCCTCTTTAGTATGAATTTGTCTCTTTTCTCTATTAGCACCTCCTCCACTCATATCATGGAACAATTGATAGCTAATGAAAAATTGAACCATTTTCCCTTCTCCTAGGTTTTTAAAATCTAGAATCGGGATTTATGTTAGGTTTGGGGTTTCAAAACCCTCTTGGAACCTTGATTTTGCTTCTAGAAGGATATAGTGGATTCCCCCATGTTACTAACTCCCGATATTTGAATTATGGTGAGCTTGCATGGTTGCCACTTGGATAAGTGGGGAATATTTGCACTCTTACCTTGTCAGGGCTCAATCTTTCTCAAATGAACTTCATTTTAGGGGAACAATAACTCTTTGGAAAGGTCTAAATGAGAATTAAAAAAAAAAAATCAAGAATTAGGGTAAACCCTAAGCTACCATGGGACCAAAAAAATTGTTTAGGTTCTCAAAAATGCATTGGAAGTTGATGACATGAATTTGACAAAATAAACACCATCACAGATATGCTCCAAATTTGAATCTCCCAGCTATAGAATCAATAAATTCATAGGGTATGTGTCAATCCATTTTGGATCATAAGAAGAATGAATGTGATCTTTTCACTATTGAAAATTTTTTGAACATGGTAATAACAATCCAATAGAGTTAACCATTTCTCCAAAGCATCTACATCTATCTTTCGTTCAAAAAAAGGAATGTCAATGTCAAAGCTAACTTGTGTCTTAAAGGGTTTCATACCTCCAAAGTGATTTCTTATCAAAGGTGCATCCATTGTAATTGGGATCATCTCATTCCTCTATCATATGAAGGATTCTTCAAGAAACATCTTGATAGGATCTCCCACTCCATCATCTTTTTTTTTTCATTTTCCATGTGATTCCTCTTAGGTTGATGAGGGAAATCTTCACAAGGCTCGGTTAGTTCAAGACCCAAATCTTTGTATATTTCTCTAATAGGTCATTGATTTGGATTATGTAAAGAAAAAAATGAAGATAAAAATAATAGGTGAACTAACATGGATATATTGCCAAAAACACAATAATACAATGAAACTCCAACTATATTAATGAATCAAATAGTGAAAACTCTATAATATGCAAAGCAATAAAAACTTGCTAGAATGGTGCTAGCTTATCTTTGAGAATAGATGTGTTGGATACACTCATTCAAAAAGATCACATAACAACAAGATAAAACTATATTTTATAAATTCCAAAATATCCATAAGAAGCAAAAATCCAATATGCATGATCTGTAACCCTACCACAAAATTAGGGTTGAGCGAAAATGATGAGTTGGACGAAATTGAGTTGGAAGTGGAGCCTTGCCAAGACCATCAATTTTCACTCATTTATATGTTTTAGATATTCCTTAATTGATTGGAAATAAGATTAAAACACTAAGTTGAATCCCCGGTATGTGCATATTCATTATGTGTTTGGGGTGAAAAACACATCAGAAAGTCCCCAAAAATGTGTTATAAGTTTACAACCCAAAAATTGTCAGAACCATTACCATTTCTGAAATGGCCCTCGATGGAAACTTGGATCATAGTTCAATGGGTACTGACTCAACTCTTTTAATCATTTTCTTTGTTTCTTAACGTGGCACATTTGTAAGTTCCCTTTACAATGGAAAGAAGAGTGCCCATGAGGTTTTAAGACATTTGTTTTCCTTTTTTTCCTTAGAAATAAATTCCTAGGAAACTCCCAAGCACTTCCCCCCTTTCCAAGGATGGTTCCCAATGTAAATTAGGTGACTTATACTTAGTATGCATGACCTCGTGAGAATCAAAACGGGGACCTACACTACATTTTGGATTACCGACAACATCTTAGCAATAGTGGCACCAACCAATTGAGTTAACCCTTAGGCCTAAGCTTTTCATACATTATCTCCTTCTAAGATATGTTTCCTTTTGAGAAAATAAGTTCTTGAGAAGTAATCAAGAAGACAAATTCATGAAAACCTAAGAACAATCACAACACCGCATAGGATAAAATAGAAATATGAAATAAAAAACAATGTATACCAACCTTGTGAAACTCTAGTATGTCTTACATAGTCAAACTAGATGAAATATGGTGGAAATGTGTTGTCGGTTTGATGCTCTCCTCGAGTCTCCTACATTGAAGCTCCACTCTTTAAGCTCTCCTCTAGGTTCCAAGAGTCTAATGTTGGCTTCCAAACTCTCAACCCTCAGCTCTCAAATAGTATAATGTAATGACCACTAACTATAACACAATCATACAAAATAATTTTCAAATGATCTCAAAGTTTAGTAGTGAGGCCAATATCTTGTATTGTTTAACAAAATGTTTGATAACAATGATATTTCATGCCTTTTCTAAACTATTTTAGAGTTCAGATTTAGGGTTACAAAGTTACAATAGTGTTTTCTTCTTCCTTTTTAATTATTTTTTCTCTTTTTCATTTTTGTCGTGATTTTGATTCATAATTGAGGGGCTTATAGTCCACTCACTTCACCAACACGAATGCCTTGCATAATTCAATATTTGGTCCCTATACTCTGACAAGGATGAGATTAGGCTTCTTCAATCACTATCTAGACTTGAATGCTCTAGGTTCAATACTGGGATACTTGCTTGGCTTATATACTTTCTCTTTGCTATGTATTTGGTGTCATCATGCTTGTTCTACTTCCAATTACATTAAGGGATAACCCTATCCTTAGGCTTCAACTCTTGTGTTCGTTGCTATAAAAAGACAAGTTCGGTGCACATCAACACTCTCAAATGAGTTGGAAATTGAATGGATTGCACTCTATCTTATGTTTGCTAATATGCAATAGTCATATTCTCAAATGGTCTAAGAAAGAGAAATTGTTTCTATTGTTCAAATAGAAAACAAGAATACAATGTGCAATCTCATTGACAATCATACTTATCTTAATAGTTTATTAAGTGAATACAATCGTGCTTTTATCTCAATGCTTATCCATTTATACACTCAAAAACTTGATTTAAATAATGCAAAATTAGGATTTGACCAGTAATTAATTTGTGAAATTCCAATCATAATCACAAAAATAAATAGCAATTAAGAGAGAAATCAAACTTGTTCCCATAGTCACGACCACTTATGTATATGGTACTTTCAAACTTCCTATACAACTTTACACACTCATGCGAGAGAACAATAGTAAGTTGTCCATCAAACCACCGGACAATATGATACAAACCCCGAAAACTAACAGATGTGGGCCGTTTCAGAAGTCATCGGGTGCGACATTTACGGATTTCGAATATTGGTGTTAACTTCGACTACCGAGTCCTACACTCATCAATTAATGAGACCTGACCTCTTGGTATCATCAATTAAGTTCTGAAATGTTATACAACGTTCAAATACATACACGTCCTAAATCGTTCATTGTTTGTTGTTGCTCTCTGCACATGCAATCCACTGATTTACACATACATTCGGTGAGAAAGAGTATTTTATATTCCCAATAATGTCCCAACGAATCTCATATGATGGTTGCTTTTGCTTTGTTTATAAAACGTTCATGATCGTGCTTCTAAATTCCAACTATCTCAGACGTTAATGTCCAAACTGATTTTCAAACCCGACTGTGTAGCCGACAGCACATGAGATGCGGGGGCTGCACTGGAATGGAAGATGCCCCCGCCTTCATTACCCGCAAACGTCACCCATGAACTCATATCGGAA